>LAVV01012683.1:23198-33954 GCA_001263375.1 Puccinia sorghi
CCCCACATACCGCCCCCACCTCCTCCCGTCGGCTTCGCTGCCCCCTCTTATCCCCCCTCCAACTCGAGCCCCTCATCCGTCCCCATTCCTCCCGCACCATCCATCCCCATCCCCCTTCCCCCTCCTGGATTCGCCCCCCGATAACTTCTCCTTTTCTTTTCTCTTCGAAATATCTCATCGTCCAATAATCACCTTTGAGTAAGTTCATATAAAATACCCTTGACAGAAAATTAAAATAAAACTGCAATATTGTTATTCGCTAGCTTGTGCTAGTATATATGCGCTTAACGTTCCATGCCAAGCGAGAGCGTTAAAATGCTCGCAAGAGGAGGAGACACACACCAGAGAGAGAGAGAGAAGCATATTGAGCCTCCTCGACTCACAACAACCCGTGCGAAAAAGAAAAAAAAGCTGAATGTTCTTTGCATTCCCCTCATCCAAGCCCCGGTTTCTTGCTCCAGAAATCGTGCATGAAAAGGCTTGTTGTATCGTTGGGCTGTACGCCGTCGGCGTGCTTGGCACCATCAACAAGTCACCACGTCGAGACAAACACTGATTGCTAATTTATGGATTAATAAAAGGAACGGGGTTTAGGGTTTTAAGAGGAGTGAGGGCACTACTGAAACGACCCCCCTCCCCTTCCCTCCCTAGACAAAACACTAAATATACCTACAACAAATATCATCTGCGGGTAAGAAAGGAACAACAACAAAATGCACGGATAGAAACTCGAACTGTTGCTACACATACACACACTTATACAAACACACTGTTTTTATCATTATTTAGGTTGAATAAAGAGAGAAGTGCTTGATGATACAGACGCCCTCCTCTCCACAATGAAAAGTAAAATGCTGTTGTTGAAATATACGAGCCGATAATCGCGAGAGACAGAAAAAAAAAATGTGGGAGAGAAGACGAGAGTGTGTGGGGGTTACCGAAAGGCGACCTTGAAGAACGTAGACACCCGACCGAGCTCGACCCATTTCACTCGAATCTGCTCAACCTGACTTAGTTGATGTTGGCCTACTTTTTTGTGCTCGTTTGCAAGGGCATCATGGTCGCCAGAGATAAATTGGACATGAGCATTGATCCATCCTGGTTCTTCGTAATTCGTATTGGCCACTATGTAATAGGATATAAGACTCATCAGTCAACATGCCTTCCTCCAATTCATGTCAAATATGAGAAATTCACCTTGGCCTTGACCTTTCAGCCAACCTCCGTCAGCATGACTCAGTCCAAGATCGATGCTAATAGCTTCCGAGAGCGATACCGGATGAACAGATTCCAGAGTATCACAACTCACTTTCCAGCTCACCTGACCTGCTGGGATATTGGGGTCACCAGTGAGCTTGACGAAGGAGATCACATAATTTGAAGACGAGGTGGAAGGAGGGTCGAGGATGATTTTTCCAAACTCGGTCCCATGGCTGCCGTAACATCCGACCCAAAGCCCCTCCAATGTTGTTGCAGTCGGCAGACGGTGGGAATAGGGAGTAGGACCGTCTAACGGGTAGTACTCGATTGACCAGATTGGAAAGTGGACGACAGGACGCAGAAGGCCGGCCCCGTTGGTCGTGTACGTACGTCCACCAATCAGGATGCTCGAGGTGCGCACTTGCTGCTGTCGCGGGCCTCCTTGGTACCGAATCCGCCTGTTGTCCTCGTTCGCTGCAATGTCCAAGCGTGACGCAGATCCTTCAGGTGTTGAGGCGAGAGTGAGCGCATGGAATTCCTTCGCACCCACCCCCAGGTTACTGGGGAAGTCATTGTCTTCGTAATCTTGACGCAATGGCTCACAGGAGGAAATACCTATTCGAGGGGCAATGATTTGTGTAGGATGGCACAGTGGTGTTAGGTGCTGGTCGAGGGTGAGTGCTTCCCATGATTTGATGATCAGCTTAGGTTTTTGAATTGTAATCTGTTGGTAAGAGGTAGGTACACAAGCCAAACGATAGTGGGGCTCGAAGGGAAATACCGAGAATAAGGATGAAGAGACATAGACCGGGGCAAAAATGTCAAAGGTGTATCCCGAGTTGGTCAAATCCAACCCGGGGGCGAGGCTGTATTGGACCCGACTGGAGTCGACTTGGACGTGGTTTGAAGGTAGCCAGGAGGGCCAAACTGGTGTTTGGGTTGGGTGAGCTGACTGAGAGCTCGTTTCTGATCGATTATTAAGACTAAATGGGTGGATGAAGGATGTGTCGGATTTTGGACTGTAAAGGTTCTGGCACTTGATTTCTTCGGCCAATAAACGCCCAGAGGATGTATCATAGGTGACCAGGATAAGCTGACCATGGGGAATAATATTTGACACATGCCAACCTGAAGAGGAGAGTTGTGGAAAAGGAAAAGAATGGGCATTGGTGAGACTTGGTATTTTCAGGAGGGCGTATATGCGGAAATTAGCAGACCTAGAAAATGAGCATGAGGGATGAGGAAGCGGGTGGCGAATTGATACCACGAGGTGATGAGGAGTTCCTGGCTTTCCTGGCAGGGAGTTGAACGAGAGAATTGAGAGAGAGGAAAGCAGTTGTTATCGAGAGTCCAGTCGGCTGGTGGTTTGACTTGATTGGAATGGGGTCCAGTGTGGGCAGCTGGAGAAGTGAGCTGGGGGCGGTGTAACCATGGCCCAATTAAAGCTTTAGCGATTCTCCTCCAGAGTGACTCGGAGCGAGTTAGCCGGAGAAGCGAGCGAGACGATCGAGAGAGTTGACTGATGGATCGTAAGTCGAGAAAGTTGATGATGAGTTCTAGGATGTCCTTGGGGAGTAGTTCGAGTGAGCTATACTTGAGCTTGTTCATGATCAAGTCAGAAGTAGAAAACTCCAAAGTGGAAAAGTGCGAGGTGGAAATTTCGGAAGTGGAAATGGTCAACAGAAGAAACCGGAGAAATTGCTGATCGGGTGTGCATGATTACCATGACGTCACTGCTCCCCGGACATCCCCCGACTACACACCCGGTTGTCTGGCCGAATCCCGCAAGGACATATTTAAGCTTCTCCTAGGGAGGGCGCCAGCTTCCTTTGGGACCCTCTTCTCAAGAGGCTTTGTCAAGCTTGGGGCGCCAGATGGCTAGGATCAAATGCTCCTGGCTGTCGGCTTCGGAAAACCTTGAGAACCAGCTCCCCGGCTGTCAGGATAAGGTGGCCCTGGTCAGTGAACACAGATTGTTCAACACTATCTGTCCACCAGCTAGGTCCAAAGGATATTGACTTGCAGACTTCTGGTGCCAAAGCATTCCCACTTGCCTGCAGCCAGAGTTTTTTTCTTGTCACACTGGTCTAGCTACCTGCACAAAATGTTGGCTTCCAGCAAATGTTTATATCAAGATGTGAAAAAATTGGATAAAAAAAAATTAAACCAAAGTAACCACTTTCAAATTGAATTTAACTTGGGAAGTCACATTGAGGATATAAGGATGTAAGAAACACAAGTGTCATGCAGCCAACCCAACATACTAAGGGGGAGTTGGTTAGTCAAAGTGCAAAGGGATAAGTTCAAAGATGGATTAGAGTTTTATTTTGAGTTTTTTAAAATATATTTGGCTCAGTTTTAAATACAAGCTCTTTATATTTGAGAGAAAGAGACCGAGATATGCGAGCATATTATGTAGAATGATGCATCAGTAAACCCACTGGATATGTTTCCACATATGAGATTTCTTGAATAAATGAAGCATTTTTTTCTTCAATGAGGTGTAGGGACTGGAAGTTTTGTGTAAGGACTGGAAATGTCCTTCACTGATCCCAGGGTGAATTTGCGCACAGAGAGGCTCACTAGCCTAAAATAGTTCTAGGACAAAACAATGGGGGAGGTTGTATTACTAGTCCAGAGAGAAGGTTAGTGTTCTCTGCTCAGAAACTACAAGAGAAAAGAGGAAGAGGGGAAAGGCTTACCTAGAGAGAAGGTTAGTGTTTTCTGCTGGACTAGGGAGAGAAAAAAGGTTGTGACTACATCTCAGGGATTACATAATCAAAAGTTTAACTTGGTGTTTTTGAGTGATTTGGAGAGAGGTATTGTTTTTGTTGCTAAGCCATATGCTGTGTCTCCAATAATATTTTTATCTAAAGCAAGCATCAAAAAATGTTATTTTGAGGGTACCAATGTGAAAGATGAATACTAATGGAACACAAACCTTTTTCAAAGAATTTCTTGGGGTCACAATGAATTTTTTTCTTTAAAACCATGCTATAACCACATGAGCCAGGCCATCAAGTTATAAAAGAGTTTATGTAACAATTTAAATCACATATTTGGAATTTGATATAGTAGTGCTTATTTCTATCCCAAAACACCTTGCTGTCAAAAACTGGTCTGTGGAATATAAATATTCCATTTCCGTCAACAAACCCCACACAACCTTCAGAATCTGCAGCTTTATTTTTTGCCACACAACGTAAGTCTACGAAATTGAGCCAATTTCCTGAATCACACATTGGCTTCTCTTGAGAAAATTCAAATTTCATGCAGAATTCCCAACTGAGGCACCATTGCCATAGAAGACAAGGTGTTTAAATCTCAAAGAAAGATGTTGAGCCACTGGAATTTGATATCAAAACTTTTAAAATGGAACACAGCATTGTTCTAGATTTATTTTAATAGCAAAGTAAGCCCTTGATTTTTCATGTGAGCAGCTTGGCTGAAATTGTAGTTGTGAATTTCAAAAAGTTGAGCAATATCAAAAATATTGTAAAGGATTGGTCATGTATGTGGATTCAGATAGCAGTTTCATGGAGCTATTCAAAAATTTATTCAAGTTCTGAGCTGTCATCCATTGTTGGATTGATCATAATTTCTAGAATGTTGTTGTTTCCAAAAGAAATTTCACCCAGCATTGAAAAGGAGAGGAATCCAATTGAAGAAAATGATAGATTGTATATTTAATCCATTTCAATATTAAGGAGAAGAATTAGGACCTCCCAGATATCACTCTGCAATTCAATGACCTCCCAGATAGCAATCTCCCATTCAAAACAACTAAACAAACATTTTACTTATAGAAAACAAATATTAAACTGCCAAAGAAGGCAGCATAGGAGAAGAGCCACGGTGCTGTTATAATCTCAAGACTTTGAAGGAGAGTGTTGAAATTTTGGATTCTTAATGGAATGAAAGTGGAAAAGCTTGTGGTGGCCAAAGTTCAGAAAATTCTGAAAGCAGTCAAGTACTCAATCAGAGGGGCTGAAGTGGGTACACAATGAGTCAGAAATAGGAGGCTTAATTGTCCTATTCAGGATCATTTTGACAATAAGTGATCATTTTTATTCACTCTAGTCATGGAGCTCGATTAGAATAGGTACAAGGGGGCCGATTTGTGGTGATCTGGCACATTTCACTGATAAATTGAAATACTTAATGAAAAGAACCCCCAGTTCTGTGAAAATTTGCTTGGACATGAGTCACAGAATTTCAACAGAGAGAATTGAGCTCCCTATAGCACATTACATCACAGGACTTCTCATTTATTCTTTTGAATAATTGTTCATTTGATGTAGGCAAAAACCAGAGAAAGAAAAATTGAATTGAAAATTATCACCTCTCAGCCTCATTTTCCCTTCAATCCCACTCCACCTTAATCTCTTTCTATTAAATCACTTGATAAAATTAGCGTGTTCTGTTATCACAAGACCGTATTAGAATACTGCAACATTCTGCTTCTAGATAAAACTCAAGGCCACTAATCATTCACGCTTGTAGCTGCAATTCTATTAGAATCTAACATAAGAAATGAAATGCTTCTAGTTGCTTGGAATCTTAAACAGCTTGAAATTAGTCTTGCGTAGCAGAACCACAGCCTACATGAAATTTACTGAGAGTGTAGATAAAATCTGCGAAGAAAAGGCTATTGTGAACCGTCTTATTGCGATGAAGCCGTGTGCTTCAGGAAAAAATAATAAAAGTAATAACCCTTTCATACCGCACTCCCTCATCCAGACTCAACATGCGAAAAAAAAAACAACAAAAGCAGATCTCAGGTGATCATGACATGGCACTAGAAATGCAAAAAACAGAAAATGAACATTTTTTTTCTGATGGTATATCTATAAATATGATAATCCAAACACACACAGAGAGAGCTGAGAGAGGAAACTGCGATCGAGGGAATATGAAGCAAAAGAAGAATAAGATGATGATAGTGTAAAGGGGCTCAAACAAGAAGGGCCATTAGAATTACTTCGCTTGCTCTAGTAACCACACTGGCGGATCCGGGTGGTGGCCACGGCGATCAACGCAATCAAGTCCCACTATAAAGAAAAAAAAGAAAGAAGTGGTTTATTTTAAAATCAGAATAAATGTAGTCAGGCACTTTGTTGGTGTAACAACGAAGGCTGGGATTTGGTGTGGAGACAGGACTTACAGGACGGATGGTTCCGTCGGACATGATAGTGAGTTGCTTTTTGGAGGAGGAGGATGAAGTTGAGTTGTTCTGGGCTGTAGTGCGAACAAAAAAGAAGAAGAAGAAGGAATGAATACAGGAAAAGCAGAAGATGGACGTAAAGAAGAGGGAAGTGAGGCGACGAACCAGTAACCTGAGCAACCAGCCGCTCGTTTTCCAAAATGTTGCCCTGTAAACTCAAGGCATGTCGCTTGAATGTGTACTCCGAATTAGCGTCCTTGATGTACCATCTGTCCGAGAGGAATGCCCGCGGGTCCAGGATGAAGTTGGTGCCATCATCGGCCTCGTATGTCTGTCCAAAGCCACACGCCTTCACCCTCTATATTATATTGAACAAATCATTTCAAAAGAAAAAAAAAATCGGTCAGTGATGCGAGACGACACGAGAGATCTGGAAGCGGAGAAAAAAAGGGGCAGGGAAAAAATAAAACAGACGGCGTCGATTCTGAGTTTTTTCTCGCCGGAGCGGGCGTCCTGGACGATGAACTCCTTAGGGGCGAGAGTGGTGTTAGCATACTGGTTAGTGATCTGGTAAGCGACGGTGCCATTCTGGTCGACGATGCTGAAGTTGGCGGAGTGGGACCAAGAGATGTCCTGGTCCATGATGAAGATGGAAGAGCCGGTGGCGTTGAACGAGTCGCTGTTCCCGATCAAGGATGTCGTGGTTGTCGTCCCGTTAGTGCTGCTGCTGCTGCTGGTGGTGGTGGTGGGTGCGGCTGTGTCGTTTAGTGCTGTTAGAGTCCCGTTCGTAAGCTGTCCGCCGCTAGTGTCCGTACTTTTCAGCGTCGTCGTCGCCGTCGTGTTGGCGGCGACGGGCGTGCTTGTGCTCAGCCCGGCAGGCATTGCCGCTCCGGCGCTCAAGACGGAACCATTTGTGGACGGCGGCTGGTTGGGCGCAGACAGGGCTGGAGAAGTTTGGCCCTGAGCCCTCCCCATAATGAGGGCCACACTTATGGTAATGATCAAGCCTTTCATCTCGACTTCAACCCTTCAAACAAAAAGGAATGAAAATTTTGACTTAATTGTTTTTGTTTGGAAACGGCAATGAGGGGACGAAGAGATGGCACCTGAAAGGTAGCCCTGATGTTGAATTTTATATGGGGCCGTGTACTGCGGCCTAGCGATTCCTCGAGACAACTACTCCCGCCAAAACCAGCCATTGTCGGGACACATATTCCTGACCTGAAATACTGCTGGCTCATGTGGCAAGGTACCAGGCCCCGCAAAAACCCAAGCGAGAAATTATCATCATGAAACCACCTTTGGCCCTTTTCGCCGAGAGAGAGAGAAAGGCCAGCAGCCTGGCTCGCACACGTTCATCTCCTCAAGGCTGCGAGCAGAATCTGCTCTCGATATTTTTCCGCAGCTGGATCGCGTCGAACAATAATAATAATAATAATGGATATGTACTGCCGCTGCGGGTGTTTAACTGAGAGTGATAAGGATGGTTTTTAATGGCTATGCTGGTTCCTTGACGCGTGAAGAAGTATCAACTTCCTCGACCAGACACCCTCTATACGTCATGGCCAGTATTGAGAGCTTCATGCCAAGCAAGAATTCTCTGCCGAAGGACGCAATACTTTCGTTCAAGACAGGCTCTTGTACTTAGTGATGTGGTTCAGGTACTGCCGTCCGGGTGAAAAAATCATAGGACATTTGCGGAATCGTGTGACTGATGTCAAGGTGTATATGCATATATGGTTCTTCGTGCCGACACTGTGACATACAGAGTACTGCGAAGTACTCGAGCTCATCTACTCGAGCTGCTTATACAAAATAGCCGGAACGACACCCGAAGCCAAAAACAACCTAGTGCATTTTATTGGAACAAAAACCACTTGATTTCTTTTTGGCGTAGGCACAATTTCTGATTTTTGACTCTTCCAAACAGCTCCGCCAGGTCATTCAAGGAGAGACAAAAATAATACATCCAAGAATAAAGAAGGTTGCTTATTGCTCCGTTGATCCAGGTCAATGGGGATCAATTCTGCGGCAAAGCTTTTGCCACTGGCTGCAGAGTCTTGGGAGCCAGAGAGCTTGTCAGCGGTGGGTTCGAGGTGGATGAGAACCTGCTCAGTAGAAATGTACTGGTATTGACCAGTGGCTCTAAGTTGTAGGAAGGGTTGAATCCAGTCTAAGGTGTTTAAGCCCATCTACTGATAAGGTTTTGAGATTTTCAGGCTTGAGGTTGCGGGCAGTGATGTGTTGATTTGGGAGGAGTCAAAGCTTGAAGTAATCCAAGCTCAAGCGAAATTTTATAATGAGAATAGGAGTATTAGCAACACTTTGTTACCAATCCAATGCCAGCGGCTGCCTCCATCGGACCGCTTCAGTCCAAGTTCAAGCTTCTGGTACGTCAGCCCCTCAGTCCGCTAGAGTATTTAAACAACCTTCGTGCCCATTAGATACTCCACTCGCCATTGTCATACAAATGGCGTCTACCTACCCGATTGCTTCAAGTATCTCAAGCTAGAGGAGTCGCAAAACCCTTTCACGAAGTTGGAGAAGTTTACTATCCGGCGATGACGGCTTCAACTCACTCCAATATCCACAACCAGCTGCCGTGGACAGCTCCAATGATACTTAGTCCAACTCAAGTCAACAAAGGAAGCTTCCGGTTCATAATGAAAACCAAAAGAAACATTCCCAGGAGACCTTGCCGGAGATCGATCTTGAGGAGCCAATAGGTGGAGAGGTAGACGTCGCGTAGGCTGAACGCACCTTTGCGGAATTGCGTCGCCAGCTCACTCAGGCTTCGTAAATGCTCATTTTCTTCGACGAGGGTTGCTCATGATCTGCTTGACGGTGATTCTGATGGTGGCGAATCCTTTTTTTTCCTCATAAAAATTGATTTTACTTGTTGCACCTGGTCCAAGAAGGTAAACTAGATGGCGAAAAGCAAGACGCGGGATGTAAGCTTTGATCTGTTAGCATATTTTATAAGTAGAACCCATCTTCAAAATGTTTATTCATTAATTTGCAACTCTTCTCAATCTTGGGTACCTTGCTCTTTGGCCCGATAAACAGCGCGGTACCGCCCAATCGGATTCGAAGGATGGGAATGGGTTCCGCCCCAAACAATTGGGTGTAATACTCGAGAATTTGAGCGTGATTGGTGATAGTGGCCTCAAGTTCCTTCCCCGTTTCCCTCAGGAAATTGCTGTTGGCCCCAATCCTGCCCTTCATCCGCCACAAGTTCCTGCCCCCTCCCAAGTCAATCCTTCACCGCTTGGCCGGCTGCCTTAAGTCCGGCCAAATGTGCCTTGTTCTCGGACGGCTTAATAGTGGCTGCTCGACCTTTTTGCAGGTCATCGACAATCAGCGAGTAGGCTTCAAATGTGTCGAGGGGAGTGTGAATTATGGAGGCATAAAAACTCCAAGCCAAACATATGCTGTGCCTCAGCAAGACACCCTTCCAAAATCTACTCAAGACATTCAAAGCTTGATAGGCCTGTTCAAGATCTGGCCATGGAATCAAGAGTGGATCTGGAGGCAGCACCTGATCCCCATTGGCAACTGTCATGCAATCCAAAATTTGAACCACCTGATCAAGAGATGCTCGAGGAGGACAAAGGAAATCATATTGAATCTTCTAAAAAAGTTTGAAAACACTGTTTTGGTGAGGATGGGTGAGCCGTGGGTGGGATATTCTCAGGAACTTCACAAAAAAATCTTTCAATCATTTGGATGACTCCAAATGTCTGGTGAACCATGGAACCTGAGGGAATTCTTCAAGAAACTGACAATGATTTGGAAATACTGCAACCATCTCATGTTTGCACCTGAAGTGGTTCCAAATAGCTGTTGGTGGTGATGGCAAAACTCAAGAAAGGTGGTGCACTTGATGGAGCATGTGAAGAATTCCTTGAAAGGTGGTTGTGGCATTGCTTGGCAAAAAGCAGTCATTTTTTCCACCTATGTACAGTTTCTGGAAGTATGTGTTTATTGATCAGTTGCAATGAGTGTTAAATTCCATGATGAAAATAATGAAGGAATTGTGATGGCAGTCAGACACAACAAAATTAATTCAACAATGCTTGTGGGGAGTCTGACACTGTCCAAGATGGATGAAAGCCGAAAGCCTTGGACAATTTTCACTACAAACATGATTGTATCAGATTATCACATCTGACATTAAATCTGATGAAAAAATCTGATATTACATCAGACAAAACTGGGATTGTATCTACCCAAATTCATATTGCATCTACCAAAAATGATATTGCATCTACCATAAGGGATATTGCATCTGCTTAAACAATTTAGTATCAACACATCTGAAATTATATCTGATTTTTATATCTGATTTTATGTCCATGGGCCAAACAGTTGTATCAGTTGGCAGAATCTGAT
>LAVV01012694.1:0-10746 GCA_001263375.1 Puccinia sorghi
AGTTGTTGATGTTACTACTAATTGGTGTGCAATGACTACTCAACTGTGTACATCATACAAAAAACAGACTACTTGATGAATACAAGACAGTTCAACTCAAGAAGACTTAAGTAAAGAAAGAAAAGAAGAATATATTTAAGAAGGGATGAGTTTAAGTTTCAACAGTTATACTAACTTGAATCTCAAGTATCCAATGAGTTATACAGATCTGGTATCACCACCAGTTTCCAAAAGAATCCAAAAGGGTTCAGCTTCAAAGAAACTGCTATCTCTATACTTCTGTAAAAATACAGAAACTGGGACAATTTGGTTCAAATGATGATGGGTGATGGATCAATTCTGGGCTTGCTTGCAAAACCAGCATGGAAGGAAGGTAACTTGCAGTTCATAATAAGAAAATACAATATATTCCTGAAGCACATGCTCAAATATAGTTAACCATAGTGAAATGGGAGGAAAGAACAGTATTCTGGTATTGGCTGTATTTGAATTAAAAATATGGGTCAGTAGAATGAGCTGCCATCTGTAGCCTGATGGCTGAGTTGGTGCAAGTCTTTCATCCGGGGTTCCCATGGTGCGGGTTTCGGGTAGTGTTCGAGGCTATGATGTCAGTTCGGGTGTGCTGTGACACGGATGGCGTCATTCTGGATAAGACCACTTCGGAGTGGAAAGCGGATGCCCAACTCAACCACCTGAAGCAAGCCGACATACACGACTGTCCTCTGAAAATCGAGCCATCAAAGAATCTCTGCTCGACATGAAACCTTCATCTGCCGAACCTCATGCAAGAGCTACCTCCACACTGCCCGTGGCTCCGAGCCCCATGGAGACCCTGGCCAATGAACGTCGGACATGTCCCTTCGATTTATGGAGGTGAGAACAGTCCCTTTCGTATCGGCATAGAGCGCAGGGGTATTTGAACCCATGCTGATAACGGATTATCATTGTATTCCCCAGAATGACCTGTGTCCTACATGGTGGCGAAAAGTTGGTTCTGCTTAAGGATAAGTTCATGCAAGAGATTGAGAGAGATCCAGCTTTCAGATTAGACGACATCCATGATCTGACCAAGGACCAGGTCCATGTCCCATCTAAGGTAGCGAATGACCCTCCAGATTGACTATATTCCTATTGTCTGTTTTAGATCAGAGAAAGGACGATGGCCAAGTTTGCAAACATGGTTCATTACGTGACTACTGAGCGACTGGATGTGTTCACAAAACGGTAGGCTTATGAATATCACTTTCCTAATATTCATGGTAATTTTTCTTATCAACCACCGACTAACTCTCTTTTACCAATTTTGGTAGGATGGAATTAATCGGTATTGCTGACCCAGCTTTTTGGACCAGATTTGGAGTTCACTACGGGTTATTTTTAGGGGCCATCCGTTCAGGTGCCACCGCCAATCAATTTAGCTATTGGTTAGAGAAGGGGGTCTTAGGTCTGAATGGTATCACCGGGTGTTTCGCCATGACTGAACTGGCTCACGTTTGTCTTTTCTGAATTTCTCTCTTCCCTGGGGGAATTTTATCGGGATCTTGTCACTGATCATAATAAACCGTCCTTTTTAGGGCTCGAACGTAGCGGGTTTAGAAACCACGGCCACGTTTGATGAGCAGGCCGATGAATTTGTTATTCATACCCCAACTATTTCTGCCACCAAGGTTAGCTCTCTCTCTCCAACATAGATAACACGTGGATATAAGCTTTCTAAATTTGATAATATCACTATGGTAGTGGTGGATTGGTGGGGCAGCTCAAACGGCAACTCATTGCTCGGCCTTCGCTCGTCTCATTATTAAAGGAAAGGATTACGGCACCAAAACCTTCATTGTTCCTCTCAGAGATCCTCGTAACTTTTCCCTCTTACCTGGAATTAACATCGGCGATATTGGCAAGAAAATGGGTAGAGACGGCATCGGTTTGTCACTGTTGATCTAATCTGCCCCTCCCGCCCACCAAGCTGACTTTATGTTGCTGTAGACAATGGCTATATACAGTTTACAAATGTTCGCATTCCTCGTGCTTATATGCTTATGAAACATACTCAAGTCACTCGAGAAGGCAAAGTCTTTGAACCCCCTTTGGCGCAGTTGACGTAGGTGTTTTGAAGCACACACTTGCAAGAGGAAGATCGAAGTCATCACCTGACAGATCGGTACTCTACACTCCTCCAGTTACGGTGCGCTTCTTCAAGGGCGCACAGCCATGGTAGCTGATGGAGCCAATGTAGCCAAAAAAGCCCTAACCATCGCCGTTCGGTATGGAGCGATCCGTCGGCAATTTAAGACGGGCAACAATCCATTTGAGACGCAGTTATTAGACTACACGACTCACCAACGCCGATTGATGCCTTTGGTCGCTCAGGCTATTGCGATGGTCAGTAAAAAAAAAAAAAAGTCACCCAGTGCTTCCCCATATTAACATGCCATCATCCTCACTATGGGATCACTCAGGGCTTCACTGCGTTGAGAATGACAGAGATGTTTGAGAAACTTTCAGAGGAGTTGGAATCATTTGATTCCACTTCCGACAAGGAACACACGGAGCGTGTACTCGAGACTTTAAAAGAAACACATGCCTCTTCCGCTGGTTTGAAAGCCTTTTCCACTTGGCAATGTCTTGAAACCATCGATAAATGTCGACAATCACTCGGCGGACATGGCTATTCTGCCTATGCTGGCTTGGCAGCAATGTATGCAGACCAAGCCGTTCAATGTATGCCACATATACGCGTGCTTATGTCTCTTGTTTCCGTACATGATACTGACGGCGACCTTACTTGCTCAACAGGTACCTGGGAAGGCGACAACACAATTCTATCTTTACAGGCGGGAAGATCGCTTATCTCTGCTTACCAAGATGCACAAAAAGGGAAAAAACTTTCGACGGGGGCGGCGTATCTCAACGACAAATCGATCCTCAAAGCTCGTTGTCGATCTGATGAGGCAACATGCGAGTTGGATGTCATGGATGCCGCGTGGGGGGCGATCGCAGCCAATGTCGTCAAGAAAGCGGCGGATACCTATGGCGACAAACTTAAGCAAGGGTTGAGCAAGGATGTCGCGATGGAAGGATGCGCCCATGAACGTTTTTGTGCGGCGAAGATTCACACCATGGGCTACATCTATCGCCAATTTCGTGATGCTTTGGGTTCGCTCTCTAACGAGGAACCTGGAACCCTCCGCACTCTTAAAACGATTTGTCAATTATATGGCTCCTTCCAGTCCGTTAATTTTTTATACATCCTCTTATGCGGCTGCTATCTCGACAATATCATTTACCGCATCTTGTACATTTTTCCAGGATTGAGGAAAATGCAGCCTATTTTCTCAAGTACGAGTTTTACACTCCCAAGCAGATAGACATTGTTTCTGAGACCGTGACTCGGCTTTGCGCTGAAGTTCGAACTTATGCCGTCTCGTTGATAGAGTACGTATGGTGATATCATTTCTATGTTGAGATCAGTAATAGCGGAAAGATAGCTGAAGAATGTTTTTATTACCTCAGTTCATTTCGTTATTCCGACCATCTCATCAATAGCCCCTTCGGCAGATATGATGGAAACGTTTATTCTGCTTACTTTAATGCGGTGCGCGCTGCGAACCCACTTCCACCGGTGCATCCCTACTTTGACCGATTGATCAAACCACTTTTAACTCGAGAACCGTACGTTCTTGAACTTCCTTGCATTCCTTTTTTTCCCCTCCTGGTCTTTACTAACACCTTTTTCCTTTCCATTTTCACTTCCTGTTTCCACATTTTTCATGCAGACTGGAGCTAGGTGATGCATCGGAGATTGGGATCGATGAGGAGATCGAAGAGATCCAACAGGAACGATTACAAGGTGTCAATGAAAGCGATGAAGGGGCAATTCCGGTGACCGAGAGTCAAAAAGAGGAAACCGAGGGCGTTGCCGAGTGGGAAAAGAAGCGCTGAATGCTTCGACTTGAGTGATGTGATAGATCTTCATAGCAGGTGAGTTGTCCATCAGTACCCTTTCACCTCCAAACTTTCAAACCGGTCTCAAATGATTTTCCTCTCCCTTCGCTTTTTTTTTGTTTTTTGTTTTATTCTACACACAATTGTGCCAAAGACTTTTCTAGTAGCCATTCGCACATAGATTTCATTATTTCCTTCAATCCACTCTCATAATTATATGGTTTATTTCTCCACTGTTACTATTCTGATTTGTTTTTTTTCTTTCCCTGTTAGTAAATGTACGAGCTAGTCATTCGTTGTTCATCTTTAAAGATAAAAGCTGCCCTTTGGCATGACGCTTGTCCTGTTTGGATCCACTACTCTGTCTGCATATCTGTAACAAGTAACCCCATCCATCGTTTTTTTGTTTAATAGACCGACTGCAAACGCATGTTCTGGCTCATCCTTCTCCTTCCCTTGTGCTTGTAATCTTTCTCTCTTTCAAAATTATTACTATGTAAATAGTGCATACGACGTACATGGAGAGATTTACTTGCATGCATGACTTTTTTTTTCAATGTGATTATGAGTGACTGTTTAAGGGACCGCTTTCGTCGGCTCCCCTATGACAAGAAGTCCTTGAGTGATTGGTGGATCATTCTGATGCACCAATGGTTTGAGGAAATAAATCATGGTGCAGTGTTGATGTGTACCCCTGGCGGTTGTTTGTTTGCACCAATAAAAAAGTGAACAACCTGAGGGCAATATGTTTGTTGTACTCTGTTACGCCAAGTGTAGGTTGAGTGTGTCTAAAATGATGGCGAGTATTCTTGAAAATCATGAGCCCATACTTTCATTAATCATAAAAATAGCAACATGCCCTAGCTTGCGTACGTATATGAACGACCGCTCGCTCGTACGAGCCTGGATGCAACAACTTTTTTTTCGTATTTTTTTATTTACATTAAAGGTGCTTCTTCCGGTGGTACGTTTTTCCAAATTGGGCCATGGTCGATCTCTATCCACGGCTGGACCCGCAACACATGAGGGCATCCTGGTTCAACATACTTATTATGTGCTACATGTTTGTAGACCGCATCTTCTGCTCATGGCTTCATTCAAAGTAACTCATGTGGCTCCTGCTGGCAAATTGGACACAAGATGCTGCACTCAGCGTTGCAGGAAAGATATTTGTGATGGATCGAAGTGAGTGGAAGATCAGGGATGGTAGCCGGAGAGATTCCAAGAGCACACACATATTTAGTGTGCACCAAAAATTATCCGGCTGGTAGTAGCTCGGGTGAAGATGCAGAGAGATCATCGGCTGGAGCTGGCCGGAGAGATCTAACAGCACACCTGCATGGGTCTGTCGAGCAAGATTTGACTGAAAAATAAGAGTTGTACAGGATTTTAATCTGTTTTTAGGGGGCACGCTGAGAGCGACACAAGTGCTCTCCTGAAAGTCTCTTTCGTCCTCCGACCACCACGAATAGGTAGGATGAGCTCACCAAAACTGTTAGTGCCACTGCCTGCCAGAGTCATTTTTCTTCCCTGGGTATCCTAGATCTCCAGTCCACACGGTCACCCTGAGCTAGTACTAAAGTGTAGTGCGCTGGTCTCCAGGGTGACGCATTATGTCCAGCTTTTTGACTTTCTGTCCAGCAACACTCTCCTCAACTAATTCTATTGATTCATTTACGCTTCCTGACATCCTGCCATCTCCAAAAAGAGTTATTCCATCACTTCCCTGAGTTGTGTGTGGGTGTGCTCATCCCGTCTCCAACTAATAAAAAAAAAGCATACTGTCTATAAAAAAAAAGTATCCCCCTACGTCAAAAGACAAGACAGCTTTCCATGGTGTTGAGCTTGCGCTTGCCGATTCTAATACCTAATACACCCTTCCCTTCATAGATGAGGCAACGCTTTTCTTGGCTTCTTCTTCCCCACAACTCATTACTATTATTCTTATTATCATTACTCTTCAAGTTACCCCACACGATAGAAGAAAATAAATACATCCATCACCCCGATATCTTTACTTTTCAGGTGGATTAGTATACCAACATGTGCCATCTCCGTCGATTCTCTGAATCATGTAAGTCTCCTTGACTAACACAACAACAACCAGACTTCACCGAGTGTTATCAACGGAATAACCGATTTCCTCCCAGACTGACATCATACGATTCTTCTTTGGAAGGCCTACTTGCCAGGTTCGTTGGCGCTCCAAGCCATCATCATGAGCTCATTTCAGGTCCAACCACAATACCAGACTACCAGCCTCTATGGACACCCAGACATTCCGGCGGGCATCGGTCGAGTTCCACGCGCAGCTCCCTCGGTAAGAAACTCCTTCCTCTTCCTCCCCTCCCCCTCTCCTTAGGTGCTTCGAGGAAAATTAAAGGAGGAGGCTGATCAAATGACGCCTCAGAATTTCCGTTACGCGCCAGGAAAAACAGTATGAAGACATCCGCCCTCGGATCCTTTTTGGGCCCTACATTAGAGGAGAAGGAGGAGGAGCATGAAACCTGTCTCGCCGCGCACGACGATGGCATGGGCGTCTCGCTGGAGACTGCTGGTGGTAGGAGCCAGCGGATGAACAGGTTCCGGCGACGCCCTGGTGACCATCACCAGCTCAGATGTTCTCGTAAGTGTCTATATACGTATTCGCTTCTCTCCCATCATCCTGCGTCCCTCATTCCCCTGGCTGCAATTTCCTCAGATCGCCGCTCGTCCACGCGGTTGAAAATCCTCATCAAGAGGCTCTCGCGTACCTTCGTCCGTCCAGCCCACTCAGAGTCTGAGCTATCTATCCCCGTCCATTCTGCCCACCATCCTGGTCTGTCTCTCCTCTCCTCTTCACTTCACATCACGGCCATTTTTCTAAGAGAGAAAGCTTTTTCTTTTTGGTTGCATTTTTTTTACATATATAGGTCCGTCCAGACTCGACAGTGAAGCCCTCGTGTTCGGAGACGAAAATCAGGAAAAAATTGAGCAACGTGCTGCCGACTTTTACAAGACCTTCTTCCCCTCTCTCACTGTCGAATGAACAGAGAAAAGAAACTCCTCCACCCTTCCAAGCTTTCTAACGCCCGTCATTCGTCCCCGCGAATATTTTGTTGTGGACTTGAATTTTCTCAATATACATGATGGAACTCAAGCTCCTTGCCCCCCTCCTTTCAAATAAGATAAAATAAAATAATCAAATATCGGATTTCTCTTGTAACGCTTTGGTATTTTTTGCTGAATATAATTGTCATTGTCCGGCGACTGCGGGACAGGCTGGCTGGTTTTTTATTTTTATTTTGAGATTCCCCTTTTTATTTCATGATCCAAAAATTTCCTCTTCCAAATGTTTGCATTACTTTCGCATCCCACCTTTCCACCCAACTACGTCTTGATATTCTTCGGCCTTTTTTCATTTTTTGGGGGTGTTGACTGGAGGATGTATGTGTGTTTGAATGTCTCCTTCCTTTCCTACTATTCTTATTTGTTGATTTTTTCTAGTAATCTGGGTATAATTATCATCCAACATCCCCCCAAAAAAGAATGAAGTGTCATTCATTATTCTCATGATAATCATCCTGGTTGATGTTGATATTTGCTGATCAGAAACACAGTTTCAACACATTATATAATGGATATGAAACCATCCACCCATTTGTCCTTGGGGTCTTGTTTTTATTTCATGGCTTCCAAGAAGAAGAAAATATAAAAGGGATATAGTGTGTGTGTCTCAATGGTGATTTAGGCATATGTTTCCTTACATAATAAAATGAATCAATTATGATTTCAAGGATCTTCAAATCTACACCTCTGCACAATAAATGTAAAGAAAAGGCAAAATTGAATTATTTTTTTTGGGTGTGAAGTCACCTGTTGATCAACCTCTTTTCAGATTCATATTTGAATAGATATAGATAAGGAGAAAAGAATGAGTCTAATTATTCTTTTCTTGGTTTGTTACTAAAACTCCCCTGAATTTTCCCCTTGCAAGAATCCATGCAGAGTTTGAGAGATATCAATGTGTGTTACATTTTAGGGTTTCCAGTTAGATTCTCTTAGTAGCTTCCTCAAACAGGTCAACACGGATAGCAGAAATTAGTTCCCTAGACTCATTGTCTGAAAAAGAAAATTTTCATTAGAGGAAGATAATGATGAGCAAATGAAAAAACCAAAGTCCTAAACAATTGAGTAGAAAAAAAAATCAGGAGGAAGCAAAATTTGTTCTGAAATACCTTCCAGGCCATGAGTTCCAACTTTTTTCTCCTTGCAGAAGTGAAGAAGTGTGCTAAACCAGGAAATATTTGAGCCAAATTCAAATCAGGTGACATGGAGCTACTGAATTATTAAATTCAGTAGTGTTGGAATTTCACTCATTAACCCCTTTTATTCTGTCTCTTCACTCTTTTCATATGTCACTTCTTTTTCTCTCTGGTCAAAAATTTGTCTCAAATATTCAAAATCCATCTATCTGAGGGACCAACAACTCAGCCTCTGTTGTATGTATCTATTTAAATTATCTTGTGCTGCTGAATAAAAAGAACCATCTATTCTTTCCCAACTGATCCTGAAAGTGACAATTAAGCCTCTCTCTTCAGTCTCTTTGTGAAGGAACTTGAGCCTCTCTGATTGAGTCATAGGATGCTTTCAGAATTGTCTGAATTATTAGCTTAATTAGCTATCTTATTTAAAATCCTCCTCAAAATTTCAATTTTCTCATGAGCAGTTTCAGATCACCTGAAATGTAATCATGCCATCATTTTCATGCTGCTAATACCCTTTGAGTCTTCAAAGACTCACTGGAGGTCACCTGTTTACCCTCAGGAACCATGGGCCTTGATAATTGATGTGGCAAAGTAGCTTGTTTGCTCATTTTTACCATTGGACTCTATTCCATAGACAAAATTTCAGTCTTTATGGTGTTAACCAGGTGTTCAATAGCATTTGGATATTCTACAAGTTTTGACCAAGGATTCTTTTGGGAAGTTTGATTTAAGAGATTTTATGTGCAAGTAAAATGATCAGCGGAAATTTCCTCAGGATTCAAAACTTGAAGAGATTGTCTCAAACCTTCACAGGGAGGGAAGTTTAGTCCAATCCTGGTATTCTTCTTACCAAGAAATTCAGAACTTTTCAGTTTCAGTAAGTGTACTTGCATAGTTTTGATATTCTTACAAGGATTGGTGTGATTTTTAACAACTCAAGAAGTAATCAAAGTAAATGTGGGCCAGAATCACTACCTATAACATTGGTGATAGCTTTTTAATCTATTCCAACAAAAAGCTACTGTTAGCGCATATTTTTGACAACTAACACTATCAGAATTCTGAAAATAACAAATTTAGCTGTGTTGTAATTTTAGTTGAGCCCCAAAAAGCAAAACTAATACTAAACAAATTTTCAGTTAGTAATCTTGTAGTGGTTTTTTCAAATGAAAAAGATACATTAAGGGCCTGTACCAAAGTGTGCCCAACTTTTGAAAATAGATTTTAACTATTTTTGTTCTTTTGGCACATTTTTTGAAACAAGATGTTGTGATTCTAAAAAAACTTGCCAACCAAAAAATAAAACCACAAAAACCAGAATCCCCATCAAAAACCTATCCACCACTCAAACCCTCCTCTATCATCCGATAATCTATCACCCTTGCTCAAATGAAGATCTGAAGGGATCACATTGCAAGGAAGATGTGGGCTCAGTATCTATCTTATACTGGAAGAAAGAAATTAGATTTAATGTTTAGTTTTTTTTAATTCCTTTTTAACTTTGCAAAGAAATCAAGCTGAAATTTGTTCAATTTTGGTTCTGATCATTCATATTACTTATTCCTTAACAATTTTCACCCCATGTATGTATAAATTTCTGTTCTTGTGATTAATCTTATGATATAAAACAACAATAAAAGAAAAATTTCATATAAATCAAGTGAGAATGGAAAAGAAAATGAATGATGTGTAAGGAAGGATTGGTTACTAACAACATAGGTATGAAGCATAGCAAGAAAGTGAGATTAGAAAACAAAACAAAAAATATATAGTGTGAGGAAGACCTCATTTCTAAAAAAAATAGGGAGGAATAAGTTGTCATTGAGAGCATAATGGAATGATTGTATTGGTGTAATCCTGTTTCCCTGTTCTGAAACCTCTTGATCAAGTCACATGTGGCAGTGTTGAATTCTTTGGTATTGACCATAGGTGTTGTGCTTGCCTTCACCATCAATATTCTGGGTATTCTGTGACTTGGATGCTGATTTGAGAAGGGTTGGACCTTTTGTCTCTATGGCTGGTGTTTTTGGAGGCATGGAAGGTGGTTAAGAGGTTTTTGGTGTAGACTTCTGTCAGCTGGCTACTAATTAGAGTCAAATAACAAAGTGAAACAATAGATAAAATTACCATCAAAATTTGATGTAAAAATTGAAAATAAACTTACCATGAAAAATCTAAATATAAAGAAAAAGAAACATCTGTCCTTTTTCTCAGGAATATATTTCTCAATTTTTTATTTACAAAACAATTTTTCCATGCACTTTGGAGCTCAAACCCCTTTTTGAGGCCTTGTGATGCTTCAGATGATGTGCAAACATGACAAATAATTAATTATAAAAAAAAGCTTGTTCGGGAACAACAAAACATGCATACTATTGATCCCAAATAGGTAAGCTCCTACACGTTGTGGTCTATTTTCCTGTGTTTCATAGGGAAAATTTCAAAATTTTAGACTTTACTCAATACCACCCAATATACATGAAAAATCTCAAAAATGGACTCCATGGAAAAAATAAACCCTAGTCTGAAACCACCCCCATATCTCTGCCGGATT
>LAVV01012705.1:9366-20100 GCA_001263375.1 Puccinia sorghi
CAGATTGCTGGCTTCTTAGTTTGGTTTTGTGGGTTTAGGGGAAGCTTTCTTGGGCATGGGGGTAGATTTCTTGGATGTAGATTTTTTTTGATTGGATTTATTTCTTGGAGGCATGATTCTGGAAAAGGAAATGAGTAATATGGGGTGAGTAGTGTCTCAGGATGAAATTGATAAGTGGCATACCTAGGTCAAAAAGAAGTGATTGAAAAATGAAGGGAGGAGGAGATTATTGAATTGATTAAAAAAAAGAAGGGAGGAGTGGATATGGTTCAAACATTTTATCAATGGTTTTTGAAAGTGTGGATTTATTGAAACCCGTTTATTGGATAATCATGTATTTGGTCATATTTGATATGCCCTAATATAAACAAATAAATAAAAAATGAAAAAACAAAGTTTATTATTTTAATTGAATTATTTTTGTTTTACTTTGTTTTTAATTTTCCATATTTTTTGAATTTTGAGGTGAAACAAGGGGGTGCTGTTATGGGTTGGTTTTAAGCCTTGATGGTATTGGAAATAAGGATGAGGATAAGGATTGAAAGTTAGGGAAGGCTTGTTTGGAGAGCTTTGTGGAACTCTGGAAGTGTCTGGGGCCAATAGTTCTGGTGAATGTTGCTGATCAGTAAAAGTAACCAGATATTTTTTGCAATTGATATTTTTGCTGGCCACTTGATTTCCCAGATGAACTTATTGGCTAGGAATGCCTTTCTGGAATAAGTATTGTGAGTTGGCATGTTGTTTTCAATCAGCGTCAGATGGTGGTTGGGTTCAACTTGAGTTGGGAAAGAGATTAAATGTCTCTTGTACATGTTGTCAATAAAGGTGACCTCTTTTTGTTGGCCAGGCAGGACAACAACAAACGGGCCCTTTTGATTGCTATAGAAGCTGCCCCATATCATAGTTGAGATTCTGTAGAGACTGTGAAAATGAAGATGTGTCTGGTGGGTCTCAAACCCACAACCTCAGCAATTCTGAGACACATACTAGAGTGCTGCCTTAACCAACTAGGCTACAGACACTTGTGGTGGCCATGGTTGTTGGGAAGTATTGGTCAAGGTTCAACTGAGTTGATACATCATGGTAGCACACTAATTTGTACCTCAACAGATTTGTCCACTTTTAAAGGTTGGAACAAGGTTCTTTGATGTTATAGTCTGTTTTTGGGAGAGGAAGAAAGTTCTGGGGTTCTGGTTTTGTTGAGACTTCTCTCTTCTTCCTCTCATCCCTGATCTCCCTCTATTCACCACCATAATCAATAAAATTTCACAGTATCTTAGTAGGCATTCTTAGTAGCATGATAGTAGTGTGATTTCACAGGAGCCTGAGTCTAGTAGTCATCAAAATCTAACTCTTGTCTCAAAGAAATGTTTCATAGATTATTTGTTGATGATTTTATTCATGATGTTTTCTTCTATTCATTTTCTCAACCACATCTTTGCCAGCTTTTATTGAGTCTATATAAGTAGCCTAAATACAAGCAATATCATTATTGGTTCTTTTCATTCCTATTCCTCTGAGCCTTTCCAAAAAGGTACCCCTGCCTTTTTGTCCCTATCTTGTACCTTCTTATCCAAGCCACCAAGTCAAAGTTCCAACAGGGTTCCAGTTGGTTGATTGCAGAATGAGGGAAAAGATTGGATTTGATCCCTCCTTGCGCACTACAAGTTTGGTGTCTGTGACATGTACATGATAGGCTGTGTACGTATAAGAGTCCCTGCTACAACAGCCCATAAAATTTGGAGTGTATTTTGACTTTGAGTCCCTCCGCACCTTGACCTGTTGACTCTTCTTTCCAATCTCAAAAGATGATTTGTTGGTTCAGAGGACCTTTTCCCAGTCAACAATTGTCCAGGATTCAAGCCAGAACCTTTGTTCATGGTGTGAGTTTCTGAGAAAAGGCTTCTTGACAGCCACTCAATTATTGAACCCAAGATCCATGAGTCTGAGAACAGATAGTGCAAGTGGTGATTGAGGTTGTACTTTGATCCTTCACCTTGGCAACCTTCATCCGAGAATTTTTTTCAAAAGAGTCAATTGGAGCTGGCAAAGATCTCGCTCAGTTGCCTTCCGAGGTCTTCCAGTTTTAGTGGGCGTGGCAACAGTCCCACAAGTGGCCTCTCAGCAAACAAAAGCCAAGATTTTTGTCCTCTCAATACCAAGCTTGTGCCCCATTGAGGTCTTAGTCATCCCAGCGGTGGCCATGCCAACAATTTTTCCCTTCTGTTCAGTGGAAAGATGAGGTTTCTGGGTCATCTAAAAAGAAAAGTTTAATTTTTTAAACAATTTACCAAAACTTACTGTATGCTACTTGTCTGGATTTGGAGTTGTTTTAGGTGTTGATGTGCGGTTTGAAGTGGTTAAATTAAACGAGCTGGAGCACTGTTTGTCAGCGAGCTTCACCCACAGTTCACGCACATCAAAAAGCTCACTTCATTGTAAAGAATCAGGGGAGTTGGGGCAAGATATTCAGGAAGCAGGCACAGGTATCCGGAAGTTTCACACAAAGTTATGATCAGGTGTGTGAAAACTAAATTTATTTTTAAGAATTTTCAAGTTTTGGAGATTGAGTTAAATAAAGTTACAAAATAAATCCCTTGAGGGACCCAAAACCAGGGAAAATCCAACTATTTATAGTGAAAATAATATGTGTCGTGTGTTGCGTTAGAAGAATCTACAATTCACGTGTTTGAAAGTTACGCTACCTATGTATTTAATAAAAATAAACCCATAATCTTAAACACAACCCCATAACACATGAAATAAAAAAGAAATTTGGTTGAGGTTGTTGCCCCGGATGTTGACATTCATCCCTGCCAAAAATTTCTGGCTAGTGACTGTACATAAGTAACCCAATCAATGCCAAAAAAAGTTTTCAAATGAGGCCCTAGACTCTCTCATCCTTCCAAGTTCAATTTCAATTCCCCTAAAAAAAATAAAAAAGACATAATATCCCACCCAGGGTCTATTATATGTATGAGAGCGGCAGAGTGGGTGATCAAGAGTGGCAGTTTCTTGCTCACTCTGCTAGTATCCCCCATGCTTCCTTCTTCTCATGCTCTCTGCCCTCTCTCATCTACTCTCCCAAAACTTGTCTTCTCTCTCTCTCTCTCTTCTGGTCTTCTCAAGCACAGAATATAAAATGATAATAATACTAATAATAAACATAACAAGGCATATGTAAATCACAATCACCAAACCAATAAAAAAAAGGGGAAGGGAGAAAAGCGTTTCTTTCTTTTGTGGTTAAGTTTTTGTTTTTCTTCTTGTCAGGATAGATTTTGGGGACAGTATCAGGAAGACTAAGGATAAGAGAAGGGAGGGGGAGTTATTGATTGGTATAAGGATCTAGACCGAGGTTGATATCGATGTTGTGGTGGGGATGATCGAGGTGAGATTTCTGAAGGTCGGCGTGTATGAGGGGATCTAGATGCAACATGAGCTGAGCGCGTTTGAGGAAGAAGTCGCGGAGAAGGGGGAGGCGACGATGAAGGAGGTTTTCGTCGTCTGAGGATGATTGTTGGAGCTGTTGCTGGTGGTCGAGTATCAGTTTTTTGATCAGCTGATTGCGACTCTCGTCCTCTGCCAAGAGCTGTTTCAGTTCGTTGAGCAGGCCCTGGTGTGGATCGACCTGCAGTTGATGGTGGTCGACAAAGATGTCCCTGGAGGGCGATGACTTGATCAACAGATCCGTCTTGGCCGAGGAGGAGGAGGGGCCGCCGAGCTTGGGGGGCTCAGAGATGGCACAGTTTCGCAGCGCAGGGTCAATCACCTGAAAGTCCGTCTCCGGCATGTATTCCGAGAGTGTCGGCTCTCGGTTCCTGTCGTCGTGCGGTCCATGTACATAGGCGTGCTTGATCACTAGGTGCAAGAGTCGCCGTTGCCCCGGCTGTTGGTGTAGCAAACTCACCGTCGTCGTCCCCTGACATGGATATCGTGTCCGCGAGGTGCTCGGTCGCTTAGTGTCACTGTGGCGTCGAGATCCGTCCCGTCCGCCCTTCAGTCGATCCGATTGTGAACATCTGGATTGGCAGGTCCATTGTAACTTTTGTCCAACGGCCACCGTTTTGTGTCTGTTGATGTAGATGTGCATCAGTATCATCTCCCTTGTTACCTACCCAGAACGGTTGTATATCTTTTTGAGGAAAAGGGAATTTGGAGGTAGAAGAACATACATGAATAATAGACCAGTACCAATGAAGATGAAATCGCGAACACGACGCGCTTCACGGGTAGCATGTCTTCTAGCCAGGGTGATTTGGCCATTGGGGTCATTGATGAGATCGTCGTCGTTTTCCTTAGGAATTCTTCTGACGCGGTCGACACGGGGGTCGATATCTTTACGCTGGTCCAACCAGTCGAGCAGAGCGTCGTAGTCAACATAGATATCCAGGACCTTCTTCTGCTCGGATCTGTGGGGGACGCCTTGACAAAACTTCATGGTCCTCATTTGGTAGAGCGCGGATTCGGGGGAGGCGACGGATGCGGCACCGATGGGTTGGGAGGAGTGACGGTTGCAGATCTTGCGGTTGGCCGAGAAGTTGGCAAGCTCGACATTCTTACGACAGGCAGAGCAGAACTTGTGGGTAAACTCTGGGTCAATCGCGAGGGTAGGGTTAGTTGCGGCCGAGACAGCTGGAGGTATTTCTGTGGCGACGGGAGTGGTGGTGATGGCGGCGGAAGCGGAGTCGGATCGAGTGGTTGTTCCGGTGAGCGGTGGTGGGACAGAGATGGACATCTCTTAGGCCTCCTTCGCGGGCTTCCGTCCAGTCGGGTGAGCTGTTCTTGGGCCGTGAGGGGGTCTGCGAGTCGGATGGAATGGCCAGTGGGAGAGTAATTGGATGGGGAAGGGGGTGTTGAGACTCGAGTCCAAGGAGGGTTCGGATGATCCGACGGCGGATCAGTCTCGAATATATTATAACAAGTACCGCAGCACACTACTCTCTCTCTCTCTCTCTCTCTCTATCCACTATTTTATTAGAATTATAAAATGAGCTTCAACTAATAAAATCCTCAACATCAGGATAGAGCTAGTTCCTGTGAGACAGATGGTCGTCTAAAGAAGCAAGTGGCTGATAGAGAGAGGGGCTGGACTGGTTATGGGTTTTGAAAGGAGTCTCAATTGATCAGGAAAAGGGGTTCATGCAAACTGGGAGGATGATCGAGCACAGCCGAACCGAAGTAGTCAGGGAGGGCTACACATAAGTATTCTTGCGGCGCAGCTCGTTGAAAAAGGGCTTCGCTTCGCCAATTCCAGAAGGGGCTCGCTATGTGCTGCTTATGTAATATCAGTCTATTAGCCGTCTGAATGACGGCCCGCAGTCAAAAAGAGGCGCTCACTGTCACAACTGAAGCACGCAAGGAGTCGAATTTAGATCTGATGATTTGATGAGAGAGAGAGAGAGGACACAAGAAAAACTCGAACTTGATGGGCAGCGTACTCTTCTAGTGCACATCCAACTGGCTGCGGATTTGTACCCCAACCTTCAACAACATCCCCAACTTGCACTCGATCGCTGTCTAGAAAAATTATAGGAACCAGGCTTGTCACAATCATCGGACATTGAAGTGCGAGAGAGAGGGGCCATATTTCCCTTGGCGGCGATCCCCAATTATGATCTGAAGATACTTCAACTCGATCATAACCTCCTGGTTCTCTCTCTCTCTTTTGGTGGGGGGGAGGTGTCCGTCGCCCCTTCTTGCGGGTGCCATGCTGCTAGATATGCAAGTGTCTTGAGCATACCCAAAAGAAGAAGAAAAAAAAAGGGGGGAACCATAGTGTTCGTCTGGTAGGAGGAAAAAGGAGGTCACATGCGGATAAAAATCTTTCACCCCAGGTGGTATTATACTGTGACCTAGTTTCTGGAGTTTCAGGTGTTCTCTGAAAAAACATCTATTCCCCCAATAATTTAATGCAAATAAGCACAAAAAGAAAGAAAGGGAGATTTTTTTTTGGTGTTTGAACCATAAATGAAAAGAGGGAATGCTCGCCAAATCACATGATCTTGCTTTATTTGATCCAAATTACGCATACAGTATATACAGCTTATAATTATTTCATAGAGAAATCACCCTGATAATTAAAACCAGGCTATTAGGGTTATTTCATTATCTTATGAACATGCCCAATATATATGTAGCTTAAATTTCTCTGATGAAATAAACCATTCGGTTTTCTTCTGATTCAACTCGACCACACAGACTGAGTCCCGCTTACCAGTACCATTAAGCTGCACTTAAGCCTCTTGACCCAAATAAGCTCGACATATTTCTCTTTCGACACGGACCACCATGAATGCTTTGAAAATATTATTACAATCATTAATCATGCATAAACGCGTGATGCGAAACAATGAAACTCCACCTAGAACGTTCAATCCAAGAAAACCTATGAGACCCCAAAAGATTATAACAAGAGAAGAAAGGATATAGAATCAATCTTTCTAGTGTTCTCTGGCAGTAATGAATCGTCCAGACTTTAGGGAACGGCCCAGAATAGCGGCCAGGGGTGTTGATGGGGATGGGTCTTCGTTAGTTTCTGGCTCAGTGACAGTTCGCCTGAGCACCAATAATGATAAAGAGATATGAGTAATGTGGAATTGAAAGGGAAAGGGAATAGGAAAAAAGATGGGACTGACTGGGAACTGGCGGGGGAGACGTATCGTGAGTCGAAGAGCGAGATGGGGAGCGAGCTGGCGGCGGAAGAAGCAGCGCCAGTGAGGCCATTTAGCGGACCTCCAAGGACAGGAATGGCAACAAAAATAGCAGAGAGGGAACTCTTGAGGTTGTCCAGCGGGTTGCCCTTGAGGATGGAGCTCAGCGGCAGTATTTTAATCAGGTCGCCGAGCACGGGGGCGCTTTGAGCGGCGCCGGTGAGCGAGCCGAGTAGCCCGGTAACTGCTCCTGGCGAAGAAACCGCGCTCGTCGGAAGCGAAGACAGCAGGCTTGTCAGCGGAACTCCCACAACCGGCAGTGAGCCAGCCGTCGACGTGGCGGTTCCCAAAAGAGTGGCTAGCGTTGAGTCTAGTGTGGGATTACAAGCAAAAAGGAAACTCAGAAACCAGCGACTTGGGACAGAATATGAAATTGCAAAGTAGGTGGCCTACCTGTCGGGCTACGCTTGCCTAACATTCGTAGAGCGATACTGCGTCGAATCGCGGCAATTTCCGGCGTGATTACCTGCGGAGTCGGTTTGTAGAGAAGGCTGCGATACTGGCCTTTGAATATGTGCTTGAGGTGGGCATAATTATCAATGCGTTTCTTCTTGGCGACGCCAGATGACTTCTTCTGCGATTTAGGAACAGAAGTGCCGCGGGTCAAGCCGGCCTTCGTCCGCTTGGTTTCAAATGGCTTAACCTTCCTCATCAAGGTGTACAAATGGTGGGTTCGACCGGATGAGCTGTGCGTTGTCTTGAGTCCACTTGGTCTATAACTCCAAAAACACATGAATAAAAGTTTTAAAAATGACTGGGAAGGGAGAGTTGGTCATAGGCTTACGTTGGGACAGGCAAGGATGCGCTGAAGTTAATCATACAAGACGCAAGACAGATCAAATGTAGAGAAAGCTGCATGTTGGAGAGAAGTTCAGTTCGGAAAAGTGAGCTGGAGAGCGGGCAGGTGATCCTAGGCTTGATTGTTATAAGAGAAGATAGGATTAAATGAGTACAGCCAGCTGGTAGGTTTGATAGGTGTGAAGGGAAACAAAATGGCTCGGAGAAGAATACGGGGAGGAGTAATAATTATAGGTGAGAATGTGAAGAAAAAGACCAGCTGATTCTGTTTTTCTCTTTTGATAGTGCGTGTGATGGTGGGATGAGAGACGATAATGAAGGCTCGAAATGCGCGCCTATTTGTAGTCCCGAATCTGCCCGCGGCAATATCACCGCAGGGTGGTCTTGCACAGGCATGATGGAAGCAGCCGAATGGCAGCAGGTCAGGAACGACGCACTATCGGCATATGGGCCGGAGTCACACTTCCTGCGCTTGAATCAAGGAAACTTACTGTAAAGAAGCCAGTCTTCGTTGGAATCAAACGCATGAATGAGACTGCTAGAATCAATGGTGAGCGAATGCCCAGACAAGATCAGGTTCCAGGAACTGGTAAAACCCATTGTAGCGCGTATGTATTCCTGAACATGATGAATAATATGACCAAGAGTTCTACCATTCAAACACGAACGACTGTCAAGACTGATGAGGGGCAGATTTAGTTTCCCATTCTTCCTGGGAGTCTTTTCGATCCCAACGCCCCCTTACCTCGCCGACCGAGCAATCAGCTAATTGGTGGACCCTCTCTGGTTTACTGTAAGACCTGCGTTATTTTGCATTGCATTTCATATCGTTGAGTTTTGGGCCTAATAAATTTCTGAAAGATGACACACAAGACAAAACCCAAACTGTGTAATAAAGATGAGCAAAAGGATTCAGGGAGCAAAGAAGAAAGACAGAAAAAATAAAGCATACCACAATATGTGAATGGAAGACATCTGAAAGCTGAGAGGAGAGCAGAAGAAGCAATCTGAACAAGAAAAGAATTAGGAAGCAGGGTTTGAGACACTAAGGGAAAAGAAGGTTAACACAACATCAAAGCAAGAGATGGAAAGAGAAGAAGAACAAACAGTGTGAACAAGCAAGATAGTTGTGAGGAGAACTGGTGACACTGAGCTGAGCTTGACACACAAGAGCTTGAGCTTGATGAGGTTGAGAGACAAGTTTTTTGTTCTAATCTGATTGATCAGTGAGGACCATCAGGGTTTCTTCTTCCTTCTTTATTTATCACCGATATTATTCAAATAGCCCTAAGCAGTTGCAATGTTCTTGAGAGTGAGCTGCAGTGGCAGCAGCAAGAGAGGGTGCACAACATGCAACAGAATTTATCTCAGCAGTGCCAGGTTTGGTGTCAGCATACAACATAACTTCGAATTTCTTTGGGATATAATACCAGGAAAAAAAATCCTGCTGTCAGGTGATGTAAGTAAGGTTAGCTGGACTCACTTCTGGTCCATAGAAGTATGTCAGTTTTTTTGAAATTACCAACATAATTGTTTTTTGGCAGGAGTATGACTTATAGAATCTGTTGAATCAAAGTATGCCAGATTCTATGGTCCATACTCCAGCCAAAAAAAAATAATTGTAAGTTATGTCAAAAAACCCAACATACTGCTATGGAACAGAAATGGGTCCAGCTGTTGTTTGTGACTCTAGTGAGAATCTATACTATATAATTATGTATGATATGCATTTATCTCACAGGTTCCTATCATGAATTTGAAGCCTTCTGATCCATGCTGACCTTGCGCATGCTCAGACATCTGCTGTGACTATGGTGGTTAACCAGCTGGCCTCTGAACATCTGATCACCTGTGATTGATCCTTATGATCTTCAGTGAGGGGAAAAACTTTAGGCACATGTTATATAGCAAGTGCCATAAATATTATAAGAGGACCCTTTGCACATTTTATGGCTCCCTCTATACAAGTTCCAGGAACCATCCCCTGGTGATGGTTACTGGAATTAAGATGGCCACTCCCTTCTCTCTCACTATGTTTTATCTACTCCTCTCTTCCATCTCAATCCTTGTGCCACTTTGTGGCACTCCCCCACAATATCACATCTTTTATTTTCTTGTTTCATCCAAGTGCCTCATGTAGACATCTAAATATTCATGAATAATTCAATACAACTCTTGAATGGATATTAAAATCATACTGGTTCCTTTTTTCAGAGCTTCCTGCACAAATGCATAGTAGTGTTAGTTGAGATAGTATTCTGCTACACTGAAAGTTGATATAGTGGAAAATATTCCTTGAAATCTTTTTGTCACATTAGTTGAAAAGATTTCTTGCTACACTAACATTTAGCACAGATTTTCTTGAGCTAACAGAATTTTGAAGAATCTGTAGCATAGCTTTTTCTTAGCAAAAGCCAGTGTAGCGGAGCTCAATTGGAGCTAAGCTATGCTGCACTACATAATTAACAAACAACAAACAAATAAACTTTAGAATCAACAGTGGGCTGCTATGTCACACCAACTAACCAAAAATCAACACACAATTAAAACATGACTAAAACAATTGTGATAGAGACAACATCAGCTGTGAGAATTGATCCTGAAACCAAAATGTTGACTGGCCCATGGGTAAGACACTCTTTGAGCACTTGTCCAGTTCTTGTGTGTCTAAGCATACACACTTAACCATATATGTGCATGTAACTTAAGGATGGAAAAGAAAAAACAAGCCTTTTTTGTGAGTCAGTGGGGTGAGGAGATAGATTCTTTTGTAACATCAAATGATTAAGTAGATGTTATGAACTTGTAAACCACTCTGGGACTTGCCAGGGGTTTCCCCAACTGGGGGATTATCTTCAGCTTCTGCACCTTTGCACATTCCCCAGTTAGCAATCTATTATCTCAATCACAACATATTGCTAACTCTCAAAATACTTTAAACATCCTCAAAAAATCACAGTCCCCTCAAGATCATGTTCCTGCTGCCGACCGCAGCCAACCCATCACTGCCGCTGCCCCCCAACCAACCAACCATTGCCGGCCACTCCGACCGCAGCCAATGTGGAACTACTCCTAGGGGAGATAGAGCTTGAAAGGGAAATAGACAACTACAACTAGTAAAAGTGTAAGCTGAAACTACAGGTGCTGATGAGCTGTTCAATGCTGGAGCTGGAAGAGTTACACTAAGAAAAGAAAGAAAAGATGTGGCTGATTCTTAATAATT
>LAVV01012716.1:3902-14618 GCA_001263375.1 Puccinia sorghi
TGATACTTCATCATCTTGTAATATGATAACTTCCTCCTCTTGTAATGATTGTCCTGTGCATGTAACTATACTATCACAATACCTGTGCAATGTGCTTTTGGAATTGTAATGCAAATGGAACTCCACAATGCCTAAACACATGTCCCAGGAGCCAAAGCCCACACACGCACACACACACATACACATTTTTTTTAGCTGGACCTTTTTCACATCCCCAGATTTTCTGGACCAATTACAACCTTGCAAAGTACACAACTAATGATCAAAAAGATGATATTTATTTATTTTTTTAAGAAAAAAAAAAAAAAAAATGGGCATCATTCCTAGTCTAATAATAATGACATGCAAAAAAAGAAAAAAGAAAAAAGTGAAGTGTTGAAATCACTCCTAGTGGGAATTGGGTTTTTTTTTTGGGGGGGGGAGTGATGCAGAGAGATGGTATTTCGACAGCTGGAGAGCCTTGCGTGTGAACAGTGGTACCAACATTGCACCAGTGCATGGTAAATGGCACATGATGGATGTGTGACTTGTGAGAGCGAATGGTGTGTGGCATTGTAGGGCACTGGGCCCCACAACAAACCAGTTTGTGTGGGTGGAGAGGGGAAAACCCTCAGAGACTCCAAAGCCCTCAAATCGTCCATTCGTGCGCTCTCTCTCTCTGAACCATGCAGATTGGTAATGGCTGCAACATCATATATCTATATACGTATGCATCTACAGCAGCACTCCATATACCTACATCTCTGACAAACTCTGGATACTCTGCAGGCCTGTCTGTTAACCAGCCTTCTGATGTAAATTCAACAACAAAGAGCAAGCTGGATACATGCACAAACCAGTGGGTTTTTTTTTTTTTTTTTTTTCCTTTTTTTTTTTGACAATACATGATACACAAGGACTTTTTTTTTTTTTTTTTGCTTCTCATAAATTTGATGTGGATATATACAGCCCATATAAAGACTATTGTAGTGCATAAAGAAAGAAAAAAAAGATGGTCATGCACATGAGTTTTCTTTAAGTGGATTCAAGCGCCTATAGACACATGTGATAATGTTAATAAACTCTTGACACACTGCTTTCTTGGAGCATTTTAAAAGCTGTTGTTGATATCCTTCGCTTCGTTTTTTTTCATCATCATTTCTTCTTCTTCTTCTTCTTTCTAAATGTCCAAAAAAAAATGATTAGAGGATACACACGAGTTTCTTTTTTTTTTTTTTTTGTCAGAAAGAACGGCGACGTATCTGGACAATTTCACCAGCAAAAATTTGAGAAAATAAAAATGTTTTTGTTACGTGTTGATCACTAGGGGAGAACACTTTCTAGATGTTTTTTTTTTTAACCAGAGTTGAAAAAAAAAAAGAAAAAATTAATTTTGAATACCAACATCATAATTACTGGTGTTGACTCTCACGGCCAACTAACCAACCCAAGTGTTACCATCCGTTCTACATAGTTATGTATGAGTGTGATGTGGCGTACAGAGACACGAGACAAACACAGACACAAATCACACACCCACACAACCAAGCCCACACACAAAGAAAAAACGTCCATGACGGGCACGGACACGCAAAAAAAAAAAAAAAACGATCAACAAGCGTACATAAGTAAGCCGCAGAAAGACAGAACAACAATCACAACTGCAGAAGCGAGCAGAAAACAAAGAAGCAAACAAATAACCCCCCCCCTCCCTATAGAAAAAAGGAGGAGGAGTAAGAAAGAATTAAGGCAGGCCCCAAGCCTGAGTGAATCGTTTCCCATGACGCAAGACGAAGTGAGAATCAGCAACAAGAGAGGAGGAGTGATTAGGAGGAGTAGGAAGATTAGGAAGAGGAGAGGATGGACGAAGATGGTTTGAAGGGGCAACCACATGGACGAGAGAGGAGGAAGGGTTAAGAGAGGAGGAGGAGGAGGAGTGGGAGGGATGAGGATGTACATGTGCGGTGGAGATGGCGGCGATGGGATGCACTGCCGAGTCAGCTGCAGTCGGGATGTCAGTAGCAGTAGTCGGGACGTCAACAGTAGGAGCCGGGATGTCAGGAAGAGAAGAGGGGATGGTGATAGGGCGATGAAAGATCGCCTCGAGGGTGGAGGAGGAAGAAGAGGGAGAGGAAGAGGCGATGAGTTGGGCCTTAGCGAGCATGCGAGCACGGGCGGCGACGCGAGCAGAAGAGGGAGGAGCACAGGACGACGACGAGGAGGCGGAGGGCGAGGGGGACGAGAGGAGGAGCGGGTGGACGGGTGGACGGAAGTGCGATGGGTTGGCAGCAATGGATGCGGTGCGTGCCGGCATATCAATAGCAGTATAGCCAGACGCCAAGGCGCCGCTGCCCTTCACTGAGCCCGATAGGATCGGCGCGTTGGACGGTGAGCGAGCGCTAGAGGAGGACACAGGCTTGCAATCGCGGTCGCTCATTACCGGTTCGACGGCCCCCGCAGACACGACGGGAGACTCGGCGGCAAGGACGAGGCTGCGTGCTGACTTGGAGGTGGCCGAGCGGGAGCGGGCGAGACTCCTGGATGATGAGGGCAACATGTCCTGAGATCCTACTGGTCCGCCACTCCGCTCTTCCTGCTCCTCCACCACCACTACCCCGTCTGCCAATCCCGATTCATCAACCGCATGTCGCCCCACTTTTCGTAACGAGGCCATCCGCTCCCAGCCCCCTTCTTCTCCCCCCAATTCCCGCTTCCCCGACGTCCAATTTCTCCCTGTGGAGGGTGCGCAGGTCAGGGTGCTCCTGCTGGTGGAGGGCGAAGGCAGCCTGGCGGCATGCTTCACTTCTGGAGAAGAAAGACTGGCTGTATCTTCGGGCAGTTTAGTCCCAGAGTCCTTGAGATGCGCGTTGACTTGGGCGGTGTGCTTAGGATGGGATCCAGAGAGCGAGCGACGATGGTTCTTTTCGGTAGAGGGAGGAGGGATCGGGCTGTGTCGGAAGAGCGGCCATTCGACGGTGGGGGGATGATTACCCAGACTGGTGTGGCATCCATTCCTGCCGGCAATGATATCGGATGCTCTCCGAGGTGTCGATGACCGCTGTCTGATCCCCTCGAGACTCGCGCCCCTTCTTCCATGATATCCATCATCCTGAGACGTCCGTTTCGTGGTCTGGATCAGAATCTCCTGGGGCTGATCAAGACTTTGTGCTGCCCGGTTTCTGGGCTGACTGGTACTACGGAAAGCGGGCTCGTGATCGACGGTGGAAGGAGTCTCATGGACCCCGGATGGCCCGGAAGGGGTGGTGGTTCTGGCGGCAGACCCGTTGATCGCAGCTATGCCCAGCGCCAGGTCGCGCATCAAGACCTCGCGATAACAAACTAGCTTGGATAGTTGACAACGCGAGTTCTTAACCCGGTTGGCTACCGGCATGATGGATTGTTGCAGCCGCGACCGCGTCGACAGTTGGAAGGGCGTCAGCACTGCCAAGTTCCGTGCCAACCTTAAATTATCATTCAGTTCTGTTTTCGCTGTCACAATGTGGCCTTCCAACATCATGATTTGTGCCTGGCGAGTGTAAGTTCATCAGCTGGTGGGATTTATTTACTTATTTGTTTGCCATATTTTTGAAATAACTCACTTTGACTCGATCCCAATGGGTAGGTAGATTATTAGTAGTTGAAGAGAGGCGAGAATGAGCACTACTAGAGCGAGGGCTCTCGCCGATGAAGCTGGGCCCGATATCGAAGGGACGAGCGGAGAGAGAGTGAGACCTAGAGGTGCTACGAGAAACCATGGGACGGTCGATGGACGGTCTGGCACTCGAGATCTCATCGTTATCGCGGGGATGCTGATTTTTGCGGTTGAAGGAGGAGGAGGAGGAAGGTAAACTTTCAGAGCTCATCTCGATCCGCGAATTCGGATCACCATTCAGCGTCGCGCGCAGATATACCTTGTGGTGGTTGGCGGTCCTCGAAGGCGACATGGACGTCGATGGAGGTGGGCTTGACATGGATTGATGAGTCGGCCAAAATGGTAGTCTATGTGTCTTGTACGCGGCGGCATAATTAATATGCGCTAGAATTGAAAATAAACAAGATCAGTAACTGACTCGCCCCACCAAAAAAAAGAAAACAGAAGAAACGAATGGGTGCGCACTGATCCAAGAATTCATATCATCTGTGTCATCAACACCCATCAAGAGACTAAGACCCTTAGATAGAATCAAACGAAAAGTACAAGGTCTACGCTGATAAGTCCTAAACCAGTCAACCAATCAAGCCAAGTCAACTCCCACAGAGATAAGTTGGATAGAGAGAAGTGGGGGGGGGGGAGGACGAACGAGTCCATGAGGGCCACTCCACCGTCTAAGGATAACACAAGGTCTGGTTTGAGACCCGTGATTCTGACTACCAATTGATCTTCCGGATTGGCTCGGTTTCGGAACCCAGCGAGCTTGATCGATTCTTGCAATTCAGCCGCCAAACCGACATCCTTCTGGGGAGGGAAAAAAAGATGGAAGGGTTGGTCGCTCAAACCAAGAAACTCTGGAGTGACGAGAGAAGAATGAACTTACTAATAAAATCAGTTGTCGGGCGGTCAACAAGATGCAGAACAATTTCCATTTCTTGGAAATCACATTTTTGCTCATACTTACTTCATTGATAGAGTTTTCAGGACTATCGGACTGGGGGGTGGTGAAGGGAGTGTAGGCGTCAATCCTGAGATGAACCAAGCCAACCTTGATAGCGCGCAGATTGAGGAAGCTACCGGCGGTGAAGGTGGAAGTGATAGCGGGGCTGAAGGACTTGGGCTCATTCCACGATCCATCATCGTCAGTCCTCTTCAGTGAGGAGTGGTCGGCGGGCGGTGAGTGCTCTTGGGAGTTGTAGTTGCCCGGCTCGACGAAGTCATCAGTCTCAATCTGCCTCAAGATCGAGTTTGTCTTGGCCGGTGCCAGGTTCACCACCTGAATCATTACCGACTTGGCCGGGTTGAAGGATTCCCTCAGACGCTTGAAATCAAACCAGCTCACCGAACCCGTGAAGCTGAACGGATTCCGACTCGGGATCACGGCGCCCAAATCTAGGCGAAGCTCGTGTGTGGATCCCTTGGCGATAAGCTGATAAGGATCTAGCTTACTCTTCGAATCTTTCGTACCCGGAAGAATACTACTAGATGACATACTAGATGTAGAATTGTGGTTGTAGTTGCTGTGATTGCCCCCCAAACCAAAGAACGATGAACCCGTATGATCACTTGCTTGTTGGCTGTGACCGGAAATCTTCTGCCCAGTAATATCTCGCTCGGGATCTACATAGACGAAGGGGGTGTAGGTGACATTATCATAAATGTACTTTTTTTTCCGTTGGAGAAGAGGAAGAAGAAGAAGAAGAAGAAGAAGAAGAAAATGCTTGATTTGATTAACGTATAAGTGATGGGAAATAGAAAACTAAGAATAAGGGGTGACAAACCTCCAACAATTCAGTTGGTACTCCATCCATCTTGGTATTCTTAACGTAGTCAGCACGAGTCATCTTGGCTTTGTTAGATTTGTTGAAAGCATCGGTATGTAACATGATAATTGAGAAGGCCAAGATGTAAACTTGGTCTGACCAAAGAGAAAATTCAAATATGAGCCCTCTTCGCACGAAGAAAAATCATGATAGATAGAGGTGATTGAACTGACCATGAGAGTCGAACAACTTGGGGTTACATTCAGTGTATTGTTTAGAGAAGCTCTCGATGACTCGATCGATCTGTTGAGTTTCGGATGGCAGATCGACGACCATGAGTAGTTTCCGAATGGATAGGTCGATGGGATCGTGGCTGAACTCGAAGGTGCTCATGTACTTAGTTAGAGCCGATGAATGGAATGGATTAGGACTAAGGCAGACATTATAAGCGATCGAACCTTAGAAAGAATGCCAAACGGGGAATAGAAACTTACCTCGAGGCAAGCACACTTGGAATCTTGCTCTTCTCAATCTTCTGACTTAGTCTGACTAGATACGCTTCCTCACTTTCATCTTCTGGTGACCTTTCCAAAGGTTTGAGCTTTTTATCTGGCCCTGGGTCGTCAGCTTGAGGGATTTGGTCGTGGTTGATTTCTGACAGATTGAATATAATCATGTAAATGAGCACCATTATCGAGCAAGAAGAAGAGTCAATAGGGAAATCACTTTTAGCAATTTCGATGACAGGTTGGTTTAAGAATGCGGGAGAGGTAATAGGTTTTCTAATTTTCCTAGGTTGCTGAGAGTTTCTTCGATGATAGAGGGAGGTCTCGCGAGTATGCTCTCGCGGGATGGATGGGGTGCCATGTGAATGTTTGGTTGAGTGCTTGCGTGGAGAGGTGTTGTTCTTGTTGTTGTTGGTGCGTAATTCTTCTATGGCGGAACGCTGTTGGCTTACTGAGTCGGAGTGGGATCGATATAATGGCATTACGGGCCTGTGTGTGTTTATTATTATTATTATTTTTGCAAATTTAGCACTGAATTAGATTCAAGTTACTGAGGAGAGGTTTGGCTGACCTAGGATTTAAAGATTCCTTGACGTCGGTGGAGGATCTACTAGGGCCTATGAAAGGCTTAGATTCAGAGGGTTGATCGGTATGGTTTGAGCCCATGGTTTCGGTAGAGGTATATGAGAGGGTGGAACGAGCAAGGCCTGTAATAAGGGAGCGCTCGAATGGGGAGGGGGAGGTGAGGGATGATTTGGGAGTGACGCCGGCCTTGATCCTCTTGAGTAGACTGTGGTTTGATGCGTGAGACAGGGAGGAAGGGGGACGACTGGGGGAGTTTTTCTCCTCTTCTTGTTTTTTATCATCAGCAAGCAGCTGGAAGAGGGGTGTTGATGTTCTATTTTTGAGCTTGGGGACTGGATGGGCATCGAGAGTGGCTCTTCGAGGTTGATTGGAGCGGGTGTTGAGAGTGGGGTTATTTTGAGGCAGAAAGAGTTGTGGTAAAACTTTGTTGGTGGTGGTGATGTGTTGCTGTTTGCTTGAGTGAAGAGTGTTATTAGTTGGGAGGGATGTGAGTGAGTTTGATCTAGTTTTAGTGATGGTGAGTTGGGAGTGATTTGGTTGGATGAAGTTATCGTATGACTTGGATCTCTTCATTTTACATTTGCTAGTTGTTGTTGTTGTTGTTGTTGTTGAGCAATTCTTGTATGGTTTCTCATGAGAAGTTAGTCTTGAGGTTGCTTGTTTGTTTGGTTTGATTGTGTTTGTTAAGATTGTTTGTACGAGTCGTTTGATTGCATGTCTGCTTCTGCTTGCTCTGCTGCTAAGACTTGTCTGCAAACAAAACAACAGCAATCAGTAACTATCATTCAAGACACCAGCAGCAGTAGCAGTAGCAGTAGCAGCACCAGCACCAGCACCAGCACCAGCACCAGCAGAGTGACTCACTGGCTCGTGTCTGCTCGGCTGAGATCCCAAAAAAAAAATCATCATCATCATCATCATCGGTCGTCAGACATCCCCGAGTAACTTGGAAAAAAAAAAAAAGACTTACCTCAAGAACCGCTTGGCTGATATCCTCCATCGACGTAGAGATAAACTATCTCACCAACAGTATATTATAGGTTGTTGTAAACCAAGTAAGCATCAAAACTGACTGACCCCTGCAAAAAAATAAAAGGAAATTGAACTAAATGCGTCGAGCTAAAAGTATTAAAATAAGAATTATATATTTATGTGCTTCGAAGGAGCAGGGCATCATCGAGCTTCTTCCTTCCAACTCACTGAATCTAAACCATCTTGACAACACAACACTCATACCATCTGACAGCTGATCAAGTAGGATCAACTGCAAGAAAGCTCTCCACTCTGGCTCCATAATGTTGAGATTAAATCACACGAAACATATTAACACACACTCTCTCTGAAATTTTACATGAAAGTATTACCCCAGTTCACATTGCACAATTGTAGACCTTCTCGGGTTAGACATATCAACAAGGTTTCTCAGCCAAATTGGCTGGTAAGAGAGGATAAACCTTATTTTGACTTTGCTGATGGAGGCCCCACATGAACCCCTCCTTCACAAGCGCAATCCCCTGTGCAACTTCCACAACAAAACAACCAGCACTATCTTGGATGCTTCTTTTGTGTATGTATGAAGAGAACTTCTTTTCCATCTACCAGAAACAATTCCATTCTACTTCCAATAAGGAAAAAAAAAAACTCTGAAGGGAGGTCTGAAAAGCCTCCGACTCTGGTAGTGGTTATGCAAGCAGCTTAATCGCACTCACAACACCAAGTCATTCATAAGCATGGCAGGAAAAGATTATAGGTTAATATCACTTCTTCCTTTCTTGATTGATGGCAGAAAAAACACTCAACCAACCCCTGAAGAATTCTTTAACCAAGAATTTATGCGCACAGATCACTGCTGCTGTAACCCAAGAAGAGGTTCTGAAATTTCTGCCTTGAAGGTTTTAAGGGTAATTGAATCTTGATATATCTGATCTGAGACTGTGTAGATAGATAGATAGAACACTCCCCACCCACACCCACCACTTCAATACCTCTGCAGCACCTCCCCTGTGCCTGTTTGACTCCTCAGGCCCCTGCTTCCCAACATCACTGACCACTTCAACCACATGGCTCACTGCAACTTGTTCCCTGCTGTGCTCTCAAAAGTAACCCTTGCACACCCAACTACTACCACCCAAGACCCATGTGAGCCCCCAAAAAATTCCCCCTAATGACCTCGGCTAAAAAATAAAAGGGATGCATTCCACTGCTCAGAAAGGATGGATAGTCCTAAAGATACTTTAACTATGCACTGCCCCAATAAGCTCAGGGACACATCCCAACTGCTGAGCTGCCTCAACTCACCTTTAAACACTCCACAAGAGTATACTTGCATGCATCTGAGGCCAAAAATTTGTTGACAATAGGAGCTCTAGCACCTCCACAACAACTCTTAGGGGGAAGGTTGTCCTAGAAGTTCTGGGATCCTGTCTTTCTTGCTATGTTTGGCTGAACTAGAAAGATTTAATGCAGCCCCATTTTTACCTTAATGGATTCATGCATGGTATTAAAAAATTGCACAACACAAAATCATAAGATAATTTACAACAACATACCTTTTTTTTTTCAAAAGATTTTTTTTTCAATCTTCATGTTCCAAAAAATTGGTATGAAAAGTGTTGATAATTTTATGGATAAATTTTGGATGGAATTGTGTCAAATAACCTTGTGGTTGGTGGGAGTCCAGACATTGTGTTTCAGCAATTTCAAGGTTGTGGAGCTGGGAGAAATCCTGCTGTGCTAATGGAAGGAATGGGTACTTTTGAGGCTACCTTCCTAGCATGGTCAAGGAAACCAGGTGAATCTTTTTCTTTTCTTTTGGTGATTTGATAGAAAGTTTGAGCAAACAACTACACTTATTGTAATTCTTATCAAACTTGCCACTTGGAAATGCTAAATAAAACCCCCCGGATGCTGTTTTTTTTTACAATATTGGCCAAGTGCGCTCCATGCTCCCTTCTCCTCCTCCATCCTTCCTCTCATATCAACCTATCCCTACCTCTAGTTCCTTTCACCCAGTTACTGTTCCAGTAAATGCCCCTGTTCCTGTCTCCCCTACCTGTCCCAGTTCCAGTCCCCAGTTCCTGTTCCTGTCCTCTGTACCGTCCTGTACCTGTGCCTGTTTTTGTCACTTCATGTCATGTGTCTGAGTGATTAGGACCCCTTGGATCTTGTAAGGGGGCTCTCTAGTTGTCTCCTCTCAAGCTTGCTTCCCAAGATTGAAATAAAGCATCAAGTCTGAGCACCTTTCAACCTGAAACCCCCTCTTTCACTCACAAGATCCCCCACTTGAAATCTGACAGTTTTTGTAAACCCCCTCATCCCTTGGGGTTCACAAAGGATTCACAACCAGTGACATATGTGAGAACAAATTGTTTGCTTTTCTGGTGACTGTTTTTAATAAATCTTCTAAGTAAAGGCTGAAAGAATTTTGGTTGAAGAGGAAATTTAAGAAGATTTTTGAATAAAAAACAGCTGAGAGAAGCTTTTGAGTTTAGGCAAGACAAACTAGATAATATTTTTTTTTATTTTGATCAGATCAGATAAGCTTGATAAGAAAAAAAAAATATGTCACAGATAAAAAGAGGTGTTAATTCTAATTAATCAGCTGAGAAACCAGGGCTGTTTCCATGGCACTTTAATGCAACTGCTTTCACATCACTTTCTTGAATAACCTGTTGGTAACTTCTGGGATGTTGATCTGAAGTAAATTACAAGTCAGGTTGACTCAGGATGAAGTTGGTTTTAACTTGTGTTGATGTCAAGTTCAACAGTCAACATAATTTATTGCTCAAGTCAAGCTGTTATCATCCTTCCAATATGAATAATTCAGATTTTCATTTCCCCTTCTAAAAAAACTTATATATATTTTGCTCATCCAATTTTTCTTGAAACTATACTTGAATTTCAAGAGACTGTGAAGGATCAAAAGGAAAATTATGTGGCTCATTCTCAAGGAATTATGTTTTTTGATGAAATGATGATAACTCATATCAGCTATGGTGACCATTTTATGACCTTGATATTATTTTTTTATGTTATGATGGAGTTGAGAATGTGGATAAAAGCCTTGCTAGGGAGCCTCCATCAATTTATCAATCCAAGTCCATTGGAAATTTGAAAAAAAAAAAAACATCCACACAAGACACCATTCAGCATCAACAGGCCCACACTGCAAAAAAAACTTGCTCAACTGCCTGCAGTTGACATGCAGCATGCTCCAGCCAAGCTACCATCC
>LAVV01012717.1:0-19488 GCA_001263375.1 Puccinia sorghi
TGCAGTGTGCAAAGAGCAGTAACAAGGGAGTGTTTGTTATTGGGGATTGAGAAAGATACTCACCAATCTAGCAGTTTTCTGCAGTGAAACCAAAGACTTGACACACATTGGGGAAGGACACTCAGTTACCTACTGAGACAGTTTTTCTTTCCACACCGCTCTTGAAAGTTGGTTGAAGGCAGCTGAGATCATACTCTTTGTGTGTTTTGCGCCAGATGCGGGTTTCTTTGGACAGCTTTCCAATCTCAAACAACGACTTGTCCAACCAGACAACTGTTTTCCAGTCGTTAACAGTCCAGGATAGATGGTCATTTGCAAAAGCAAGTCGTTTGGCTCTTTGTTGATCATTGACAAAGGGCTTCTTTGGAGCCACATGGCTGTGATAACCAACGTAATGCACAAAGTGTTGGATTGTTCAGCAAGAAAACTTTGTAGAGAAGAGATTGGTAATTTTTGCAAGCTTATCCTTGTGATGGGATTTAACTAGCTCCTAGTTGAGCTGTTGCCAGTTGGCCTCCTTGAGCTTGCAAGGACCATTTTAGCAACTAGCCGTGGCAACCCTGATAGCACCGGTTGACCCCTGACCAACATTCCAGGAGTTACCAACAGGTGATTCAAGAAAGTGATGTGAAAGCACTTGCATGGAAGTGCCATGGAAACAGCCCTGGTGATGGGGGCTGCCAAATGGAACCTTAGTCATTTGTCTCTACTCTGCTCAATCCGTAACATAACTCACCTTCACCCAACTCTCAGATCAACTCAACTGTGCTCACTCACCATTCTTCACACTCAAGACAACACCAACTTGGTGCAAAATCAACAACCTCAAATGATCTTTTCATACTTGGCACATATTAATCTTTTTTCCTTTAGTCTCACTTCCACTAATCCTTGATCATCTCAAAATAGTTTTGGAAGCTTTTCTTCTTGTTTCTTTATTCCTACTTCAATCTCCTGTTTCTCAGTTCTAACTATTCCTGTCCTGTTTAGTCTTATGGTCTTGGTTTTCAAGTATAAATTATAGTTTCTTCACAAATTCACACATCAATAAGCAATTTTTTCTGTCCAACCTTAAATGATGATCACATAAATCTGGTTGATGTTGGTATGCACTTTCAACTGCTCTGGTTCATTTTGCTATGCAGTGGCAAGGACAAAAATTTGATTGCAAATGAGCAGCTGAGTAATCCTGCCCTTAAAGTCTTTCCCTTGCATTTAGTGATAAGTGCATGCTTTCTGTAAAACCAAGTGGGTTGAGATGATCATAAACATTAATCTGGAACACATTAACATATTGGTTAAAAAAAAGCAATGTTACATCAGTTTATCTCAACCAACATAAACAAGGTTGATAGCATCACAGATTAATTAGTGAGCTGCACCATGCTAGGTCTGATGGAATTGTGATCTCTTTAACAAAGAATTTGGTTCTTTTGAGCAAGGTGAGGTCTCCACTTGCTTGAGTCCATCCTATAAGTGGATTTGGGCTGCAGTTAACCTATCTGATATGGGTTAATTTAATCCTGACCCATATTTATAATAACTCTATTGAGTTAAACCAAAAATGAAATTGGTTGGGTGGATCCCAGAATCAGTAGGATACATGTTCGACCTTGTAGGGGGCAGCAGAACAGCAGAGAAGTCCACCATTCTTTGTACATTGGTCTACATAGTAGGAAGATTGGACATCAAGTTTTCATTGAGGGAAATTAATTAACCAAAGCAGCCATAAGCTGCTCTCAAAATTCCCCAGCTTCAGCTCAAGATGCTAGTATTTTCCACAAGTCTACATGAACATATAAGAAGTGGATTACAGAAACAAAACATTTTGGGTTCAGCCATGCACAAGACAAACATAGTGCGATGGATGGATACAAGCATACTCACAGCATATGCTAATATAACGGCAGACGCACCCAACCCGAGAGCGAGCATCCATCACTGAAGCCTCGACGAGACTTTCCAAGAAGCGGACGACATTACAGCAAGAAAGAAGAGAAAGGCGATGGACCTGAAGAAGCTCAGCAGCCAGGGGGACGAACTATGGAAGCGATCGGACAAGTTGAATGCAGAATTCTTTGCGTTAAGCTACGGCGCTATGGTCGTGCAATTGGTCAAGGATTACGAGGACTACGCGCAGGTCAATCAGCAGCTGGATAAGATGTCGGTCCCTCCCTCCTACATTCTTACAACAAATTGGTCTACATGTGGGCGCTTCTGATTGAGAATGGATGGGTGGGGGCGAGATGCAGGGGATACAACATTGGGATGCGACTGATCGAGGACCTGTTAGCGCGGACGGGGCAGGGACGATGCAGCGAGTTCCGGGAAGTAGGGGAGGTGGTGTCGAAGGTAGCGTTCAAGATGTTCCTCGGCTACTCGCCCCATGTGAGCCACAACCCTCAGGTAACGAGCGGTCTGCGCGAGTTCACCCTGTCCTTCGACGAGAACGTGCTGGCCGAATTCGTCGAGCTTCCTGAGGACGCTCTCGGCGCCCACATCAAGCCCGGCGCCGCCGCAGCCAACGAGCCCGGCTCCGTCGGCGGCCTCTGGTACAGCCAAATCCTCTGCGGCGTCATCAGAGGCGCCCTAGAAATGGTCCTTTCCCTTTCTTTCCAGCCCCGCCGCACCAAAAAAAGAAAAAACTTGCTCATCAAATCTCCCATTCCTCTTGCCTCCCATCCCCCGTCTTGTCCCTCTCAGGTCGGCATGGCCGTCGAGGCGAAGTTTGTCTCTGATGTGTTGCGCGGCGACGATACGACTGAGATCAAAGTGAGACTGATCAAGCACTTGGATGATGAGGTCCCCCAAGGAGACGACTGAGTCCACTCGAAGCTTGCCCATCCGAACCGTTAGTTTACCCCTTTTCTCCTTCACCATTCGTTCAGCAAATCTAACTATCTCGGCCATCCCATACGTGAAGATTAAAACAAAAAAGGGAGAACGAACGATGGATGAAACCAAGTAGGTCTACAGTGGCGATATCACAAGTGACCATACTCTCCGCGGCATGCACATGAGCCAAATTATAAGCCATCCCACACAATGAGAGATCATCACATCTCAAAGCCTCCATTTCCTCAAGAAGCTCACCGGCACATGCAAGCTCCCCAAAGACACTTGGGAGGGGGAAAGGAAATATCGATAATCAGCGCCATGGAGCTTGTGTCTTACATTTTCCTTTTTCATTTTGTTGTTATTAATAACGAGTAGTCATATTCTGTATCTTTGGTGTAAACTGGGACTCTGTGTGACTTATCGCGTTCTTGAGAGAAGAGGAAGCAGATGCAAGGTTTGCTAAGATACACCAGAGCGAAACCGGCGAGAGAGCTGGTGTACTTATTGCCTCAATACGTGGCTGCGATCAAGGCCTGATACATCCTGCGCCTTCGTACCTCCACTAATGAAGATTGTCTGGGGGTTCTGTCTGCTCGAACATTTCTTCGACAGCAGACAGGAGACTTGATTTCCCTCATCTCACGGCTACCTGTTGAAACTCTACAAAAAAACAAATCAGAGATAAATGGGGATGTTTTGCTGTTTACTTTCTCACTTGTTGCCTTGGTTTGTACTGCGAATCATATCAAGACTCTCAGAGATCTATAAATGTTAGCCAGATAGTTCCACGAGCTATCGAGTCTTCTGGACTGTCGAGTATGCGCATTATTCGCATCAGAGAATACTCCATTATGTAGAAATAACGAAGTGCTGACCGTCCGGTTGGAACGAGGCACATACCGATCAAGTACATGCAAGCAACAGAGATAACATAATCAAGAAACAACAAGACGAGTCAATTAATTGACTTTTTTTAATGACGAGCGACGACGAAGGCCATGGCCACTTCATCAGAATGAGAAATAGAAAGCTCGAATTTGGATATCCCCTTTTCAAGAGCGACCTGCCTGGCAAGTCCGGAGAGCATGATTTCAGGGCCACTGGGGCCGGAGAGGACTTCGATATCTTTCATGGCCGCGCCAGCACCCTTGCTGGAAGTCTTCATGGCCTTAAAGACGGCCTCCTTGGCGGTCCATTTGCCAGCAAGGGACGCGCTGAAATCGGCCGACTGACGGCAATATGCCAGCTCTTGTTCCGTGAAGTTCCGCTCTAGAAAGACGTCCGACTGGGGCACAGCCGTAATCATCTCGACATCTGTCCCAACCCCAAAAACGCTCGAGTCATTCTCGTACTTTTGAGTAATGTTCGCCGCCAATGTGGCTGTCTTCGATGCAATATTCGACTTGGTCGGTAGATGGTCCGGCTTCTTCGGGTACGCATACGACCCAGTCGAGTCCTTTGAGGCTCGTGCCAAGGGATTTAGAAGTACGTGCGGCTCCAGTTCGGGTGTGTAAGGCGGCGACTCCTTCAGAATCACCAGAGACCGCTTGGTCAAAAAGTCGTTAAACTTGCGGTAACTCTACAAGTGACGCAAGAGTGTGGAAGCGTTCGAGGCCATCATCAGCATGACAAGATATGTAAAAATTTAAGCTAGATGATCAAGTTAATACTTACTGCGCGTTCACGAACGAATCGTTTGGATTTGTAGGTATCATATTCGGCCGGCTCGATGGCGGCCAACAAGTAATCGGGATGAATGACCAAGACTTGACCACCAACCTGACCGAATCCGAATGACGTCAAGAGACCGGCCTTAATGCCGTCAGTCTGAATCGACTTGGAGGGATAGACCAAGAATTCAAATTCTTGCAATTCAGGGCCAATGTTATCGGCGTTCCGGTTACCGGGAATGATCCCGTCTTGAATGGCTTGTGTCACGCCGCACATCATCCAGCCTGCTGCACCACCCTTGGGATGCCCAGTAAGCCATTTCTGTGCTACCACTGGCACAGCGTTGCCGCGCGATCGACCAAGATGCTGGAATTGCAGGTTGTAAACCGAACTTTCGTTTTTGTCGTTGGCTTTGGTACTGGTACCATGGAACTGAGGGCAGACAGAAAAGATGAATGCACGTAAGCGAGAGCTCCATGTCAGGTAAATGTGATCATGGAGAGACGTACTGATGCAACTCCAATGTCATCAATGTTAAGACCCCAAACAGCCAAAGCTCTTCTCAAGGGCGCGACCGCAGGATCATCACCACTGAGCATCCCGAAGGTGGATTGGGCCTCCTTCTCCTGGCGTTTGGCTTCTTTTTCAATAGCTGCATACCTTTCCGTGACCTCATCAGAGGGCATCGGTTGACCAGCTTTCTCGAGACGAGAAACCATGCTCTTGAAGATATCAATCTCATTTTGTAACCATTGCGAAATCTGCATCCGTCTGAAAGCCAGTTGACGCTTTCTCCACTCGATGTCCAAAATCGGAGCTGGAACTTTTCCTGGGGCTTCACGGGCAGTAGAAAGCACACCACGTCCAGGTCTGCAAGAAGGGGAGATGGGGAAGGAGGTTTAATGGTTGTTCCCTCAACGAGGAATGAATGATGAGAATGCAACTTACGCAGGGACACTTCGACCAGCTTTGTCAGAAGCAGTGGCGGTGTAGCCCACAATGCCATAAATACTGGCGCCGATCTCAATGGCAGTCTTGGCGGACATAAGGACCTGAACACCACATCCTTGAGACTCCATAAAGCCGGCACGGGTGCTGGTAGTTGGGCGAGACATTTCGTTTGGCTCACGTCCGGCGGCCAGTTCTGTTTCGGTATTACTCGTGGCTTGCATGTTTGCAAATTCGAGACTTCCTTCTTCGTCAAAGTCATCGAATCCACCCGCAATCATCACTTTAGCCTTTCCACTCAGGATGGTATCGCATGCAATTTCGACTGATTGCAATGCAGTTGCACAAGCACCAACGGGTATTTTGATGGGACCGCTAGACGACACTATGAAAACGAAAATTGAATCAGCCCGAGAAGCTCTCAAGTGAGGAAGGAAGACAAAATCAAGAAAAATGCCAACTTAGGAGTAAGTTAACCCAGCCAGCAACAGTGTTGATAAAGGTTTCCTGGAGAATGTCTTTTTGGACGTCTTTCTCCTCACGTCGATCGCGGAACATTTTCGACAAACTGCTCATTCCACCCATTCCAGAGCCGAGGGAAGTTCCCACTTGACTTGGATGCATGTACTTGTAGAGTTCGTATGGATCGGTGATACCAGCCATCACTGGATTCAGAAAGGAGAGCATCAACATTTTGACTAGCGACACAAAGCATCATGTTCAAGAGGATCTTGAACTTACTCAGTGCTTCCGCCGTACAGACCAGCGCCCAGAGGGAGGTTCGATCAACCTGGGCAATGATGTCGTCAGGGATACCAAAGACTCTAGCATCCCAGCCTGTAGGAATTTGACCGGCCACAAGCCGATCGAATCGGACGGCTTTGGGGATCATGATCTTGGCATTCTTCTTGAAACGAATGAAGCACTTGTCACCATCGAACCAGACATCGACCTTGTCACCATGTTGTAATTTGAACTTCTCAGCATCGGCTCGCGAGGTTTCGATGGCTTCCAAGTCGTGGTTCAGTTCGATTTCCTGGGTATATCCTTTGCGCTTAGGATCATATCCTCTGAAGAGCTCAGGTTCGATGAATCGCACTCCGGTATGCGCCAAGATTTGAGCCTCGTACTTGGATTTGACCTGCGAGTCATCAACCGGTTCTTCTGTCTGTGCATCTACCCAACCGACATACTGTTTACCATTCTTCAATTTGCCATCGACAAATTTGATCAGGCCTGTGATTGTGGCCAACTCCAATAAGCCTTCGATGCTGAATTCGCCCTTCGCTTCCATCTGCCATCTGGTACGGGAGCTGCCAAATGGTCCAACCTCAGCGTAGCCAGCGATGACGATAACCTTATCGAGATCGAGCATGCCACGAAGCAAGGTCATGGTTGCCTCATCATCGAAGTTAGGACGCAATTTAGGCATCGGCAGGGTGAAGTTGGCACGAGGTGATATCTTAACAGGGTGATGAATCGCCTCGGCCTCGATGCCATGGACAACCTTGTAATCGATAGCGTTGTCGAGGCTGATCTTGGAACGGACATTCGCAACTTCATTGAGCTCCTGTCGAACTTTTTGAGTAATTTCCGCTAAATCAGGTAGCTTGTCCATCCCTCCGTTCAAGTCTGCCCATACCGGCTCAACTTGAGCTACATCGAAAAGTAACGGATGCATCAAACCCAGAATGTTGAAAGCCATTTCCTTAGCTGAGAAAGTGCGGACACCGTGTGTTTCGACAGCCTCAGCGATCAAGTTGTTTGCCGACATCAAACCGGTACCACTGCATGCCAAGCCAGACAATGCTAGTTCAGTACAAGGAGAAAAGTATCGTTAAGAGAAGAAAGAAAATTGTGCGACGCACCGAGTCCAACCAATAACAGCCCCAGCCAGGCACAAGTACTCTCCCCAAGATTCGGAAGACCATCTGTTAAACAAGGTCTCAAGCGAGATTTTCGACTCAGAATAGAGACCATCATTACCAAAGTTGCCGTGGTTGGGGGACAAAGGCAAGACAACTTGAGTAGGGCGGGTGACGAGCTTGAGGGCATGCTTTTTCTTCTTGACCTCACCCATCAACCTGAGCAAGTTAGTTAACATGACTCTGTGGGCAAGTTCGGATCGGTCATCCAAGCCGTCAATTTCTCGACCATTCTCTGGAATAGCTGCGAAGGGTAAGATGTAATCGAGATCCATGGCTAGGCCCTTGTCCTTGTCGGTTGAGTAGATGTAGTCAACCAAGGCTAAAAAAAGAGATGATTCAACGATCAGTGACACTCCCTTGATAACAAAATCTGGTAAGACCGAACCTTCAACATCTTGCTTGGAGCCTTGATTGAAAGGAACAACGGTGAGTCGACTGCCACGTGATCCAACTTCTTGGTAGATGGCTTGGTAGTACTCCACCGTCGCACGAGAGTAACGAGAGGTAGTCACAATGACATGTGCACCTCCACTCAATAAACCTTTCAGGATCTCCACGCCGATACTGGCTTTGCCGACGCCTGTTAACAATGCATTCTTGTGCTCAAAGGTGGTCCCAGCGGACGCAATTTCGGTCAAAACGTCAAGATAAAGCTAATTTTTCAGACACGGATGAGGAACAATGATCAACGTCATGTCGGGGAAATCATAGGGTTCAGATGACGCACAGTGGTGAGCTTGCTGCTGTAAACCCAGTGACTTCCCACTTTTCGCTTGAGGTGTAATAGCGGCGTCTTGTCGCCGGACAGAGCGGTCGGCTCAACTTGTACAGGTCTTAAGAATTGACTGGAGGGACGGCGACTTCTTGGTCCATTGCCAGCTCGATTGCGCTCGTGGGGCGAGAGACCTTTCACAACCTCTCCGTACAACGATCGGATCGCAGCCATCTGGGATTTGGCGATAGTGGGTTGAGACTTGACAAGTTTGTAGAGATTTTGAATTGATTCCTGGACCTTATCCAACTGTGGAAAAGCTTACAACGAGTCAGAGGGGTCGGCCAACTCGTTTCAAGTAGGCAGACAACTTACGTTCATCTCGGCAGTAATCCTGAATCATCGGAAGAAGTCAGTATTCTCGGCACATTGACAATGAAGCTTAGTTCCAGACGCATAACTTACTTGGAACCAGCTGCCATCTCAGCTACGTAGCGCTCAAGGCGAGAAACACCAACACGGTTCACCTCCTCGTAAACAATTTCACCTTTCAGAGTGACAGTAGTCTTTGGGGCCGTGGGGAAGGTAACTACAAAGCATACATCTCGTGAGTAAACCTACTGAATCGCTGTAGCGCCTTGACAGACCAATCAACTAACCATCTCGATACAAGGGGGCTGTGCCGACAGCTTCCCGGCAGTTACTCAAGAGCATCTGTCCGAACTCCTTAGCGAGGCGGTAGCGTTCACCTTTGCTGGCGTCGGTATGATCGAGGTAATATTGCATGTAATCGATCAAAGCGGGATTGGCTCGATTCATAATAACCAAACACTGGGGATAACAACCGATTGTTAGAAACGTAACAAGCAGGAGACAGGACGAGTGCTTACCTTGGCGGTAATGTCACGATCAACAGTCTTCAACCGACCGTAGATGCTGTATCAAGAGTTTGGAAGTGACAGACAACAAATTAGGAAAAACGCGAGAGGTAAAACAAGGCAATGCAACTGACATGTCGAAGAACATTTCGAGAGCAGTTTGTCGAACCCAATTCCAAGCCGAGTCAAAGTGGCGAGCCTTCAAAGGATCGAAAACTGGTTGGATTCCCTTGAGGTAGTTTTCACCGTGTTCTTTCTGAATATTGTCCAGTTCGTCTTGCACCCGCATGTAATCGGCATGCTTCAGGTCATGCAATCTGTAGCCGTCCCGAGAATCCCTCTTCAAGTATCGCAACAAGACTTCGAGTTGCTGAGATACGAAGGCATCTTGGTTTTGTTGGAATTTTTCAAATTCCTCCGAGTTAATCACCGCACCGCCAGCGCTGCCCCCGGCCGCACCGGCCGGTCCACCTTGAGACAGGGTGAGACCAGAATGTTGCCCATAAGCTTGGACAACGGAATCCAGATACGACTTGGCCTCCCCTTCTGATCCCAATCGCTTGGCCGGCTCCATGGTCAAGGCCATCAAAAGAACGCCATCCGTTCTGCCCGGCCCTAAGCCCCAAGACTTAGACAAATGGCTCTTGACGCCCGACATACCAAACCCTCCAGGCATCTTACTACCTACGAGTCGTGATATTAAGGCACTCATGTGCTTGCCTATAGTACCATTATAGCTCGATTGGAGTGCCGCACCTAGCTCTCCCAATGGCATTTCTTCAGCTTTATCGGGGGCCGAGCCGAATTCAGCCTCTGAGAGAGTCAATTGGAACATAAGTCAGGGTGCAAATTCCGCCAGCAGTAAGGAGCAGTAAGTGATAGTCAAACTTACGAGCACTGCCCAATAATTCATTTTGCAGCGTTGACTTGCCACCGACCAAATCCTTGATGGCCTTAGAGAGAGGCACATCAGCCAAGGGTTTTTTGAGGCCTTGGGCCACCAGGACCCGTAGTGTCTCGACAGCCTTCAGTGGCTCATCAGCCACAGCAGCGACAGGTCCAGCGCCAATAGCAACTGAGGTAGGGGCAGCAACTACGGCAGGAGAGGGAGCAGCAGGCTCATTGGATGCTGGTGGGGTGGTCTCAGCCTCAACTTCGTCCTCGTATTCGTAGTAAATTTCCTTTATATTTTTAGAGATGCAAAGGATTTCTCGAGTCATATTGTGCGCTGTGTCCTGCTTGTCGTACTTAAGCTTCAAGGTACGAGAGGCCATTCCGGTCAGGGTTGGAGAGGGGCCGAACTCAATAAGCCGTTCAATGTTGTACTTGTGGTGGGAGAAAAGTTGATCCTGAGTTTGAATCCAAAGCACGGGCCTGAAGAGCCACGGATTCAAATTAATATGAGATGATTTTAGGGAGAATGAGGGACAGAAAAAAAGGGAACAAACGATGCGAATTGATAAGCCAATAGCTCAACGATGATGACGTATCCAAGCTTGCTTCGATTTTCGGGGAGATCCCAACCATCCTCGACCCAGTTTTTCAGTGTTTTTTCCAACCTTGGGGAGTTAGTCTGTTGGTAAATTCGCTCAGCGTAGGCCTTGGAGATTTGGAAAGGCTCGGCGGTCAGGTTGGGGATGTACTTGTCGATAAGCAACTCAGGGTTCATGTGAGCTGGATTCAACTTTTTGGACAAATAGGCTCTGAATGGCATGACACCAGCCCAAAGATAACGTGAGTGAAACGGTACATCTATGCCAGGAAGGGGAATCGACCTGAATTGAGGGAACAAAGTGAGATTGGAGTAGTGGTTAACAATCTCAGCAATCATCCGAACGATAAAAGAAACGGTATAACCAACGCATATCCGCGCTCTAGGACGATGAAGCCCTGTTTTGCTTCCAAGAGTAGAGACTCCTTGTGGCACGCGTCGACGATTTCAATCAGATGTTCTTTAACTTTTTCGAGAGACATGGTCTGCTGGAGGTGAGCGATATCGATCTTCTGGACCTTCAAGAAATTCAAAACATTTGTAAGAGTTTGTAAGGCAACAAGCTCTCCGGCGGTGACATATTGTTGGCCTTCGACGTTGAAGTTAACGATCTCCAGCAAGACTTGGCATCGTTTGGAGATGGTGTCCACAACTTCTCGTAAAGCTGCATCACTGAAGCTCTTGCCGATCCTGCTGGGGTTGATAGCGGCCATAGCATACTTTGACCGATTCTGTTCGTCTCGTTCAACAGCCCGCTGCATCGTGATGCCTCGGAAAAAAACCACATCTACCAAAGAGGCAATGGGCAAAACACCAGCAATACTGGCGAGGGCAGAATATTCACCGAGACTGTGGCCGGCAAAGGGTGCGCCCTCTTGGACCAGTCCCTTCTCTCGGAGATCTTCGAACGCTGCTTTTTCTGTCACCACCAGAGCAATCTGTGCGAACTGGGTGGCGTATAGTAAACCAGTGGGAGAAGAGAAGGTGTATCGAGAGGTGCGTAGGTCAATATCGCCGAAGAGAGGGAGGGTTTTGACATTTCCATCTTTGTCAGTTGTCTGGTAGGTCATTTCCATGTAACGTTGACGAATTCCATGGCCCTTGATCCCACCGAAGTGCACTATTTTTTCCTTAGGGTTGTTACGGACAATCTCGAGAATGCTGAAGCCGTAAACCTCTCCTAGATGCCTGTCGGCTTCGTCCCATACCGCCCGAGCAACAGCTGATTCGTTGTAGAGCGTCATGCCCATTCCGGGCTCTTGACTGCCCTGGCCAGTGAATACGTAACCGGTTGAAGCTTGAGCAACCTCAGCAGTGCCGACCAACACCTTTGTGGGTTCGGCGCTAGATGATGACTCGTCGGGGAGGGCGTAGGTGGTGACGGAAATGAGCTTGTAGCCCTTGGATGTTTGTCCGATGTGCTTGAGCTCGATTTTAAGAGTCGTATTAGGGAGAAGCATGCCCGTGAAGGCAACATCGTAGCTCTTTACCCGCGCACCATGGCCTTCCGCGGCGACTCTCTCGACAACGCTTCGAGTGGCTGCACTGGACCACATTCCATGAGTAATGGTGCCAGGGAGGGCGGCCAAGCTGGCAAAGTAAGGGTTGCAATGAATGGGATTCCAATCTGCACTAGCCTGGGAATATGGTTGGTTGTTCGGGGGAGTCTTGATTTCACTGATGTTGTTTTCATCTTTGAGGAGGTAGCCACCCGTGGGGAAAAGGATATGCTGGCCGACTGGTTTGCCAGATCGTTTGAGGAACTCCAAAACGGGATTGCCTATGGATGGAGTGGCCGAGCTGTAGGAGATGACGGCGACTTGGACGAGTTCATTGGGATCGGAACCGATTCCGGTGAGATAAGCCGAGCCTTCCACGGTTACTGAAGAATAAACCCCTTTCTCCTTGTATCGGTAAGAAGATGAAGTTTGGAATGTCAGGGTTTGGCCAGGGGCAAGTTTGACGTTGTCATCCTTCCAGTCAAACCATTCTTTCGATTTAAGGACCGAGATGTCGGTGGTCGAGTTCATCGGCACCTTGTATTCAGGGTCATCTTCCGACATGAAGGTTGCATGAAAGTCATCGAATCGGCCGCGGTAAAAAAACGAGGAAATGACGTCCATGACCGGAGTTTTCACGCCACCTTCGAGCAAGAAGATGGTTCCCTTGACTGACACGGTTTTTCCAGTCTCGCCGTTGGTAATGCTGGCGATTTTGGCCTCGCTGGTGACTGTGTCACCGACCTGTAAATGGATGAAGCAATATGAGAGGAATGTAAGAGTAAAAATCCAGACCAGAAATAATGTGCAAACAACGGAGACCTGCTTACCTTGAGTTTGGGAGCTTTGTCTCTCATGTCAAACCGATTGCTCAGATGTACCAAAGCAAGCAGATCCCCAGGGATAGACTTGGGGAAAAGGGGCTTCATGATTGCTTTCCATCCTAATTTGATGCCGAAATCCATGGGGACTTCGGATTTAGAGCCAAATGAACGGTAAGCATCCGAGTCATTACCGACTATGGTGGAAAATGCGATGATGTCCTCAGCCACGATCTCGACATTCGGCCCATGAAAGATGGCGTTGGTAGCTGTTGGCAGGTTCTTGAACTCTTCCTGTAAGAATAATAATTGGGAATTGTCAGTATATGATGATCGCCTGGTGCCGACAGGAAGGATAAGAGGGAAATTCAACTCACCTCGGTCCCAAGATCCCATACGTTCCAGTAATACTTTTTAATTCTGTCGATCCTATCCTCAACGACCTCATGTATGGGTGCCCATGGAGTCTCGGGAGAATATTTGTATTTCAGGTCTAGCTGGGTAACTTTGGGTGGTGCATTGGAAGGAGAGCCTGAAGGGAGCAGATAATCAACTACACGACGATTTGTGGGTTGAGCGGGAGGAGTCAGTAAATTCAGACGAGTCTTGAACAGGGAAGAAATGGATCGAGTGAAAATTTTCCGTACACAATTTGACATCAATGATATTGGAATTGGGTTCGAATGATATATCCACAGTCTGGGGAAGGCTGTCGTAGTCGATTTCGGCCATTTTGAGGGGATATTTTATTTTTGTGGTGATTTTTTAGTGTTGGAGACTTTTGTGGTCAGTTATTCTTTCAGGGGGGGATACTTGTATTTATGACTCTTCGTTCGAGTGAGATTCAGGGTGCAAGAAGAAAGTTTTGGGGAAGTGGCTGAGGATGGCAGACTGGGGTGGACTGAGGTTGGGGCAAACCTTGTGCCGCAGCAGAGGCAGTGCGATTAGGTAATCCGATCCTAATGGCCTCGGCCGAAACAGACTGGGGCGGGCCAATCTCAACAAGATTCACTAATAAAGAAATGAAAAAACAGCTGGGTGGTCATTCATCTTCCAAAGCTACAAGATAAGGGACTAACTCAAAGTGAGCATGTGAATGGCAGCTTCCGTTCAATCTTTTAAAACACATAATACCTCACGGGCAATCTTCAGGCTGCGCTGCTTGACTACTGGAGACCAAATAGGAGCTTTCAGAGGTGACCACCAGGGGACCATTCATGGCACTTCCAGGGAAGTGCCACAGTTCATGTTATTTAAAGAACCTTTCAGCATGTATTCTGAGGCTTTACATGAAGGAAAGGTAAAAGAAGCATGAAGTAAATCTGAATCATTGTTGAATTCCTGTGTATATTGTTAATCATAAGTTAACTAGAAATTAATCTGAGCTATTGATTAAGCCCAATTGTTTTCCAATTAATTCCAAACTAGTTATGAAAGTAATGGGAATATCAAGTCAAATTTTTGAAATGATGAAAGAGATCATAATGAATATTTTTTGAAAAACTAGGATTGGGCGGACAAGGGTGACTTTGGAGGGCGCTGCGGGGTAAAACCAGGCTGGCTTAGTTTTGCGCAGCGGGGGGCCTGAGGAGTGAGGTGGTTGCAGGAGTGGTCAAATTGGGGCGGTGCTGCAGGGAGTGTAAATCGGCGGGGATTTGGGGGTGCGGGAACTCAATGGGAGCAGGAAGTGGGGAGGAGCTGTGGGAGAGAAGGAAGTCTTGGGTGGGTGGGCACAGAGTCTTGTAACAGATCCTATCATCATAAATCCATTTTCAAAAAAGGGGGAGTCAAGTCAACACTTCAATAACTCAAGGCAGAATATTCAGAATTGTTTTCCGGGTTGCAGTAGCAAAGAGCGGTGAAAGGGAGTGCTTATTGGAAGAGTGAAGGCAGGCAGCCTACTTGTGATTCCAGTCCTCTCAAGTGAAACCAAAGATTACCTGAAATATACGGAGAACAACTCTCAGTTTTAGGACGGATGGTTATTCTTTCCACAGCAGGAGTTTCTGTATCTATGATCTATCTATGCAGAGAAGAAGTTCAGAGTTTTCATGAGTCAAGCAAATCAAACAATCACTCAACACAGAATATTCAGAATCTCTTTTCAGGTTGCAAAAGCAAGGATTGGTTAAAAGGGAATGTTTATTGAGAGAGTGAAGAAGTTTCAGTTTACTAGAGATTCCAGTTTTCCGCAGTGAAACCAAAGATTTCCTGAAACCACGGAAAATAACTTTCAGTTTACCCACAGACAGTTTTTCTTTCCACATTGGGTATCCGTGTTTGGGAAATAGGGGATTGCCCATGCATAAGAGGGGCTTGCCAGTGGCAGAATGGCTGAGAGGCCATCCCCTCCATGGCTTGGTGAGTGTTTAAATATGGTTATACTTTGGCGGAGTGATTGCCGGAAGAATTTTGTTGATTAGTTTCTGCCCAGTCTATGGGTTCTCAGGTGTTTACTGAATCTCACAGCTACATAACAAATAAAGAAATAGGTGTCGCGTAGTCAGAGAAATTGCTTGACGCGTGGATACCACAATTTGTTATAAATAGAGCTCATGGTTTCAATCTTTCCCGCTCTCTGTGGGATTTGTCTTGTTTTCTTCTCCAAATTCATCTTCACTTTTCTTCAAAGATTTACACTATTCAAAAATCTTTTCATCACTGCCTCTAAGCGGCTTGAAAATTCCCCCGTTCTTAACATTCCAAAGCAAAAGACAATACTAAGGAATACATCTTGTGAATGGACAATTATGAACTCTAATATGAGGCCGCCGAAGTTCTTATCTTCATTTCATGGGATAATCTTGGTTCTATTTCTCCTCGTTGTCTGAATCGTGTCTTATCCAATTTAGTATGTCCCGTTGGTGCTATGTCGAGAGATATGAAGCAAAACTGTGCATAAAGTGATACGAGGAGGTGTTTGATTCAGCTAAAGTAAGACAGGAATCAAATCGCTAGGACATGAGAGACGAAGCAGATGCGTTTGGCAAGCAGCATAGATCTAAGATGTTGAGCAGTGATGAGGCGAAAAGACGGCTCAGGGCCCATCAAAAAGTGGAGCTAAGCTGGAGCCAGTGGATTCGGAAATCAAGTCATGACTCATGAGCGAGGAGGTCTTGAAATCCGAGGCCGAGACGATTCAGCAGGTGCTTAATATAACGATGTAGTTGCTGGCAGTCAAGGAAATGCTCTTTCTCCAATCGTCTGTGCAGAATGATGCACTGACTGACCTCAGTCGTTGCTCACCATGGCCAGACGAGAAAGAAACAAGTCTTTGCCCCCAACCCAAGCCATCAGTACTTCCGTCGCTTCTCAGTTGGCAGTTTTATTAAGCTTGTCTCTCTTTTCCATATAAATATAATATATATATATATCTCTTCCCGTTACGCCATGTCAAGTATCACCAACCCAGGAAATGGACATGCGCAAACGTCGTCTCGCTGGCTCAGAGGGACGGGAACGCGGTTTGGCTGGACTTATCTGAAGAGACTGACGCTATTGACGCGCTTCTTGAAGCCTCTGTGGACGGCCTATCTGATGTCTGCGATCCTTTACACCACCACCGTCGTGGTGATAGTTCCGGCGCTCCATCTGCTCTTCAGTGGGCTCCAGATCACCGGCCATCATCATCGGTCTGACGTGGTGGAGCTGTCGCCAACCTCTGCCGTCGAGTCTCCAACGATCCAAGTCGTGCCGAGACTTCTGCCGAACCACCACATAACTGCCCAATCCCTTGACCACCTCAAGATCCGGAAAAACCTCAAGGGCACCTCGGTTAATACCGACGAGGTCATTGCCGAAGATGACGCCTCCTTGTGGTCCACCGCCAAGGCCGGCAAGGTCACCCTCAGGCTCACGTCTGCCACTTCCTTCCGACGGACAGCAGATGGGCGGCCAATCCCGCCCAGGAGCACCATCAAGGGCATCGATCCGTCCCTCTCGGATGCGGTGGAGTGGTATCCCGTGAGCCACAACCTTTCCCGGCCAGCCTCAAGTAATGCTCCAGATGTCAGCTTGCTCCAATCCGCACGACAGGAAAGCCATTCGACCACGGAAGACTTTTTCTTATCCAAAGCCTTCTCCGATAGTCTTGGGCCGAGTAAAATCGTGCCCTTTTTTTACAAGGCCGTCGGTCCGGATCTGTCGGGTAACATTGACCCAAAGGATATCTCCATCACTACCCTCGTGACTAGTAACCGATTCAAGGTGTTTGCTAAACTCGTCGAGAACTATCAGGGGCCTATCTCGGCTACTATCCATGTCTCTGACTCGCCTGAAATCCTCAAACCGTTGCTCGAGAACCTCGATGATCTTTATCATAGCTCAAAGTCAATGTCTACTTGGGTAGTAAGTCTGCCTTTCTGTCTTCCTACTTTCTCATACAAAGACTCGGGAGAGAGAAAAGCACAATTAGCATTGTAACATTGGAAAATATTCTATTTTCGATCTTTGAAAAAAAATGCATGAATGAATCATATACTTTAGGATATCCACTTGGTGGTTGACTCGTTTGATCGGCAATTCAACATGTGGCGAAACGTGGCCAAATTTTTTGCACGGACGGATTACGTGATGATGCTGGATGTAGATTTCTGGATATGCACAGATTTCCGACGACGGATACTTGATTCGGCGGAGCTGATAGGGCAGCTGGAACGGGGCAGGAGTGCGTTTGTGATTCCGGCGTTCGAGTACACGAAGCAGTCGGAGGGGGTGGATCCGGAGGGGTTCCCGAGGGACAAGCAGGCGCTCATGCGGCTCGTCTCCAGCGGCCACATCGGCATGTTCCATAAGAGCTGGGCGCCCGGCCATGGCTCCACTAACTATACGCGCTTCTATCAAGCCGATTCGCTCGAGCAAATTTATCCCGCCTCGGCCTATTCACATAGTTATGAACCCTACGTCGTCTACAAGAAGGATCAAACTCCCTTTTGCGACGAACGGTTCATCGGTTATGGGGCCAACAAGGCGGCGTACGTGTCTTGATCTTATCACGCCATTCCTGAAGAACTGGTAGCCGTGCTGAACGTGATTTCCAAAAAAACAGATGTATCTTTGAGTTGTATCTATCTGGGGTGTCGTTTTATGTCCTACCGCAAGATTTCTTGGTGCATCAATCGCACGCCTATGCCGAGAAGACGCGGCACCACGAGCGGCGATTCAACCGCAAGCTGTACTCTGACTTCCGGGAGGAGGTCTGTTTCCGGTACTTTAACCAGTTCTTGACGCAAGGGCTCGTGCATCAACGCGGCCAAAATATGCTTGGCGAATGCCAAAAGGTTCGTGTCCCTCTTTTCTTTTTTTTGTTTGTCCATTCCCATTCCTGATGAGTTCTTCTAGATCAAAGGATTCTCTGAGGCCACCACTCGGCTTGGTCAAGCCAACCTGGCTCCTATCAGCTTTGGAAAATAGAGGACATGTGATGTGTACACAGGCGCACTCAGCGAGAGGCGGATTTTCTTAAATTTACAATTTGATTTTTGAGAGCACATTGTTTTCCTCTAGTGCACTGATGACCGCTGCCATCAATATATTGTGGAGTTAGTCAGTACGTGGTAGGTTTGTTGAGAGGGCAGGGTTTCAATGGGTGCTTGTGCACCTGCTCTTTGCTTGCCATCTGCGGATCGCACTGGGAGCTTCAACACCCTCGGAGCACCCTTCAACACTACATTTCCAGAGCCTTCTTTTGAGTGATTGCACCGTTTACAGGGACTGACTGCTCTTCGCACTTAGAATAAATGAATAAAAAAGAAATGTGAACAAGTGGGCTGAAGCTTCACAATGGGGTTCAAGTCCGGAATGTGAACAGGGCCGATACTAGGGTTCCAAGCAACGCTGGCAGAAGATCTATGAAGGCCTTCTTCATTGCGTTGATGAGGCAAACGCAAGGAAATTCCTCCCTCCTGCCCGGACGCGGCTCTCGCAAGAGTCGTAGCGTACGGTATCGTCATATAAACTCCCAGCCGACTCGTGACCAACAACATGGATGAGTTCTTAAGAATGTGCAAAAGCCCAGAGCTCGCCCCATGGCGTAATGATGAAAGGACAGGCCGAGGAAGCTCAGCGGGATAAGACGCACCTTCATGATGGTGATTTGCAGCGGCCTCACACCATCGTCATCATGGGCTAGCCTCCTCCGCCGTTCAAACACAGACTGAGCTTTGCGGTGCGTGTTGTTTTCCTTTTCATAAAAGCGTGTACTGCTCGAACGGAATACTGGTGACTCCATGTAAAAAGAGCAGCAACAAAAACTAGGAGGGGGGGGGGAAGAAAGAGTCGCTCGTGTATAATAATCTACATACATTTTTTTATTCTTTTTTTCGTTCAAACAGACCAAAACAAATGGGAAGAACAGGCAGGTTGTATGGAAGGAAATATTGAGCTTAACCTAAACTCTCATTGGCGTGCGGTTAGGTTTGAACTCTGATTGATGAGAGTGACAAACTTCCTTGATCCTGATTATATAATCCAACCATTGTTCCCAGTTGTATTTCTTCTCAGGTTCATTTCCGTTTCTCTTTCATTCATTTTCGTCAATCAATCCTCAACTTACACCTCACTCCTTCCTGTTATTCAGGTATTGTGATAGCTAGCTCGGATTGATATGGAAGAAGGTGGAAGATCGATGATATATTCCCTAGCTGCGTGAGAGAAAGAAAACAACCCATACTCCCAAAATGGAGTTTGCACACCCTACAACA
>LAVV01012717.1:31849-44318 GCA_001263375.1 Puccinia sorghi
ATTCCCTAGCTGCGTGAGAGAAAGAAAACAACCCATACTCCCAAAATGGAGTTTGCACACCCTACAACAGATTCAAAGTAAAGTGCAGCAAGTGACTGCCTCCAGTGAGCCCAGGGTGCATATGAGAGCTAGGGTTTTGGAAATATTGTTTGATGCCCATGGTCACTGCTTAAGTATGGTTGTCAGCTGTTAGAGTAGCTTTTCTCACAGAGCAGTTAGATAAACACTTGAGAAAAACAGTGGATGGATACAACTCAGATAAGTGAAGCTTATAAAGAGCGGGTTTTTTTGGTGGAGGAACTAGTACAAGATTATTCGATGGCAAGTCTTCGGATATTGAGATGGAAGGGGCCGCTTTGATGGTTAAAAAAACTTCTGGCCATGAACGAGATCTGAGAGATCTGTGTGGGTTTGAAGGGTTTTTCGTCTTGCTTGGGCCGGCCACGGAAGGTGGGAACGAGCTTGTTGAAGGGGATTTTAATCTTGACGAGTTGGTCGAGTTTGGAGAGGTTGAGTTTTTGGGGAGAAGGTAGAGTGAAGTCGTATTGGTAGATGACTGCAGACTCGTTTGGGGGACCGATGGGAGCATCGCGGACGCCGAAGGTGAAGGTTCGGAGCCAGTGTTGGTCTTGTTGGAGTGGGTCAAGCTCGAGGATGAAGGCCGAGTAACGATGGGGCTCATCATCCATGTCGGGCAGCGAGAGCGGATGACGATAGACCTGACTCGCAAAGCCCGCCCCGCCTAAGGTCTGACTGTCCAGGTTCCCTTCGAAGCTGACCCCGTCAGTCGGGGCCAATGGGTTGATGTACTTGAGGGTCGCTTGTGAGCGGCCGCCCCGGACGGTGTCCGACACCTCCTGCCAGTTCTCAATGTTCCATGGACGGTTGGCTGAGCCAAAGATGAGGAGCTTTGGATCCCGGGACAAATGATCATCAGGGCTCTCTCTCCAATTTCCTTTTTTTTCTTCTAACAAGTGAGCGAGATTGTTGCAGGGACTTACAAAGGGGGTGGCCTCCGCTCGCGTACCAGTCCCGGATGGTCTGTCTGACAGAGGGGCAGCGCCAACGAGCTGGAGGATGGAGAGGAGTGAGCAGAGAGTTAGAAGGATGGTTGACAGACTGACCATACTGAGTGCTGCTCCCATCCTGGATGAACCTCTTCTTCTTGGTGGTTGATGGGCTGTTGTTCTTGGGTGACAGTGCTACTTGAGCGGGGTTCTTCGGCGCGCGTCCCCGCATTCCGCAAGTCCTCCTTAATCCCAGCCGACGCTCGCAATCGGAAGGACTCATCATCAAGTTTATCAAGTTTGATAAGGGAAAGTTCAATCGACAGTCATAACACATGACCAGCACTGATCTAGTGTAGTCTTGCTGCTGCTCAGGGAAGCCGAACTACAATCTCCGCCGGGGAAATTATAAATAGACAAAACAGGCACCCGCTGGGCAGCGAAGGAAGACCCACACTCCTAACATGCACCATACTAAGCAGCTCAGCCACAGCTCCATCCTCTTCATCGGCACCACCAACGACACCCATAACGAGCTCACCTCTGACTCAACTCCCAACCGGTCCTCCCTCACCCTCATCATTACCATCACTCTATCCGCCTCACTTACCCTCCTCAACAAGTCCATCTATGTCAGTCTCTCTCTCTCTCTCTCCCACTTGATAATCCTATCGGTATCGGTTGCTGAACTCCTTCCCTCTCTTCCTCAGACCACCTTCCAATTTCCTTTTCCGTTCTATCTGCTCGCCCTCCACTTTGCTTCCATCTCGCTCACTTCCAGGTATTTATTTATCTCGCCCAAATAAATCAAACTCATTCTCCCACCCTTCGAATGGCTTAACTTTTCACACCATATTCTACAGGATCGTCGCCAAGACTTTCAGGTCCGCAGAACTCGACTCGTATCATGATCGGGTCACGTGGCGCTTTTGGTCCCGGAACGTGCTGACCGTCGGACTGGCTTACGGCTCTGCAATCCTCTGCTCGAACCTGGCGTAAGCCATTGATCAATCAACGATGATGATCTGCATAACCCTGACTAATCTGCTTCTAACCGTTGGATGAAAATCGATACAGTTATCTAAGCCTCAGCGTCTCATTTGTTCAGATGTTGGTCATCCCTCTCCTTATCATCCTCCGGAGTTTACACAACCACTGATTGACTGTGGCTTCCTCAGGCTCAAGGCTTTCACCCCCGTCATCCTCGTCATCGCCACCGCCCTCTTGGATCGTCGATTGCCTCCCATGCGCACCGTCTTGGTCGTCATGACCATCTCCTCCGGTGTCGCCATCGCTGCTTATGGCGAAATTCAATTGTAAACTTCCCCCATCCCTTGAGCTTGTCCTTTGGGTAATCATAAATCCCTTAGCAGAATAACAAACAATCAAAATCTCGAGAAGAGCCAAGAAAGAAAAAGAATAGATAGATAACTGACTGGCTGTGTTCTTTTGGTAGCGTCCTGATTGGTGTTCTCTTCCAGCTGGCTGGCTCCTTAGCAGAAGTCGCAAGGCTGATTGCCACCCAAAGATTATTGCAAGATTTGAACGTCGATCCGCTGGTTGCTTTGAGTGCATTATCTCCCGTGAGTCTCTCTCTCTCTCTTCTCTTGGACAGACACCGTCCCTCAAAGGAGGGAAGATTTAATTGAGCTGATTTTTTTTGGTTAACAGATCTGTTTTGCAATGGCCCTCGTCCTGGCTCCTATCTTTGAAGGCTCTGATCCGATCTTCCTCATGGTACCCAGGATGGGTATCCCATTGGTCCTGGGATCCATCCTCCTGGCCCTCGCCCTGAACATCGTGGTCTTGTTCCTGGTGAGCTCCACCAATGCTCTCGTTCTCACTCTTGCTGGTGCGCATCCTATTGCTCTCATCCAAAATAAAGCATACTATCTCGCCACGCGTTTGTATCATCCTCATTGGCGTGTATAATCGCTTCACTCAATATTTTGCTTGCCCAGGTATTGTCAAGGATATTTGCTTGATCCTTGGTTCCGTCATCTTTCTGGGCTCCCACGTCACCACCACCCAAGTCTTGGGTTACACTCTCGCTGCCTGCGGTCTGGTTTATTTCAAGTTCAGTGTACCATCCAGCTCTCCCAAGCATGGAAATTACTCTCCCCGATCGAACGATGCAAGGAGATACGAGGCTCTTCCACTGAGCGAGCGAGGTCTGTCCATGCCACCTTCCCTGTTGGCTCTTGTGTGCACAGGCTATCAGAAGCAATCTTGTGTATGATACTGATACTCGCCCCGTTTTCGCATGGCAGAAAGCTCAAACGATAAATAGGTTTATTGGTCGAACCAAAAGACTACTGCTCTTCCGCCGGTAGACCTGACCAGACTACGGAGCCCCCAAAAGTGCCACCCCCTTCTTGTTTGGCTTGCAAATGTGCAATTTCAATCCTCGGTTTACTCTTCTGGCTATTCACGATATCCGTCCCAAGGTTTTGACGCAGCATTAAACCAAAATTCTCCGCCTATCCATCTTCCTCCTCGTCGTTCTCAAAACAAACAAAAGTCGCATTATCATGTCACTTGACCCTTCAGTCTGTACCTATACTGCTTCTTCATTTGGTTGGATTAATCTCCCCCTTTTTTTTCATCTCGCCCCCTCTGTTTATTACTACCTGAGTCCCCCCATCTACCCAGGATTTTATTTATTTAGCAATGCCTTCTTGCGGGACTACCCCTATCTTTTTTATTACTAGATAATATATCTGGCATATGTAGATCTTCTGCAAATGTGTTTGCTTTTTTCTTTTTTGAAGACAATGACCAATGAGAACATAGACTAAAGATTGAATGCTGAGTGTGGATATACTGCAAGGCATGAATGATTTTGCTAGGTGTGTACATATGTGTGTCAGCCACAAAGGTAACATCATCATACCCTGATGTTCCCCAAGTAGCTGCATTGCTTGATTTGCCCTACCAATATTTCTGTCCATTTTATTCTACCAGGTATGTAGGAAATAACACCTAAAAACACATTTCCCACATTACTAGAACTTTGTTAATCACTATAGTCTAGTTTTGTTAGGCTTGTTTAGTTTTGTCTGGTCTTGTCTTGCTCAGAAAGGCTTATCTGTCCTGTTCTTCACATCCACATTCACTTTATTTCATTAATTATTCATACTATTATTCCTTGTAAAATATTAATAGGACTCAAAGTCAAACTTCCTGTGCATGCAAGTCACTTTGTACGGACATTCTGGGAACCATTTTTATTTTTTTACTTTGGCAAAGACCCCCCACAGCTGGACACCAAAAAAAAAAAAAAAGGATGCCCCAAAACTCAGAACAAGCTGAATCAATCTGTAATCTTACTCAAATCAATCAAGTGGATTTTGAAGCTATGTTCAAATCCAATCAATCACAACGCCATCTTCTGATGATAGCTGCCTTGAGGAAATTGCTGCTGTTCTTATATCCATCAAGATTGAACAACCTCCCAACATTACCAACTCTCCTTCCCCATCTAGCTACATGTAAATTCAAACAAGAATTCTAGATGTCCCAGGATTCATTTTTAAAGGTTTTATTGCTAATTAAAGGTCACACTAATTTCCACAATAATCTGAAATCTCAAAGACAGACACATTCAAGATCAGTAAACAGTCACTTTAAGGCAAATGAGGATGTTTGGGAATGGTGCATCAGTGGGAAGCTTGGCCTTTTTTTTTCTTCAGGATATCAGAGGGATCTGTTATCTTGTATTGCTCAACAAGTAGTTCAGGAAATCTTTCCTCTTGAAAGGTAATGTGTCCGTTTTCATATTTCCTGGTTCAAAAAGCAGAAACAACACAGACATTTTTTTTTTTGGCATAATGCACATTCAAAGGTACCTTGGATCTTGATGAACAAGTTGATCTCAATCAATGCTCAATAGGTTGAGTGCAACCCATGTTAACTAGGAAAAGCTTAAAAAAGTTTGATTTGCTGGCTGACACATCTTACAAATTTCCTCACTTTTTGGTGACTAAAATAGTAATAATAAGAGATATAGATAGCCCTCAGAATTTCAATTCTTGCTGTTGAAAAATTGTCAATAGGGCATCACCCCCTTGAGGGTGGTTGATGACGAAGTCATTTTCTGTTTCTTGTTTCACGTGATTTGGACCTGTCCTCTGTCTTTTTCACATTCTGTCACATGTGTGTAGTCACTTCTCTGAAACAGCAGAGTGCCTATAGGGAAGCAAAAGCAATCCGAGGCGAAGTTAGGATGATTCCCAATCCACAAAATGATTCGGAGCTGGCAATGCCCTCAAATAGAATTTATAATCACGAAAACATGGTGCGTTGTAGGGGAGTCGAACCCCTGACGAGGCCATCTGCCGATGGCAAGGCCCCAGTTTACCGCTAGCCTAACAACGCGATACAGCCAAAGTGACGAATTTGGTTAGTGAACAGAATACATCATGAGGGCTGGGGATGATGCTGTTCAAGTTCAAATCGAAGGTTGCAAGGGCAAGATGCTGGCGTAGTGGCAATGATACTGCTCCATGACCTTTCGATTGATAGTGAATAATCTCCTGATGGAGAGATGACAATTATCACAGTGAGAAAAGCGAGGCGAGCATGAGAGGTGATAGTATCCAGTCTCAGTGAAGCGATGTCTATCGTTTCCTTTTTCAATGAGTCCGCAAGCTTAGTCACGCACATATATTGGGGCTGTTTTCCAGCCCGGTCCCACTCATGATGAGCTCAAACACTCGCAAGCTTAGGAGCTGCAAGCCGGTGCTCATACCATGACTAAAAAAATACATTGGGAATGGGAATACTCCCCTTTCGATTGTGGTCATATTATTAATTGTGAATTTATTAATGAAGAAAACGGTATTAGCGTGGTGGATCGAACAGACAGGACATATTAACAGTAAATGGATCGAGTATTGAATTGGTGGAGAAAGTATTAAATGTGGAGATAAGAGAGAACGTGGATAGTAGCAGTACAGAAGATATTAAATCAGAGAGAAGGAGAAAAACATTATTATTGTTGAGAATGTTGAAGACGGTAGTGAGAGAAGAGTCGAGCGGGTCAGACATTTTGTGTAGATTTTCCAAAGGCATCCTTGAAAGATTGCGAGATTTTCTTGCGAAGGGAGTGGTGGGATGAGGCAGGAATGTGGTGAGCAAGAGCGGAGTTGGGAGAGAGGAAGAGGCCGGCGGATGAGCGGGCTCCAAAGTTCTGGCTGGAGGAGCCCAGGTCGGAGTGGGAGTGTCGGCAGAAGGTGGCATCAATGGGCGAGTCGCCCATGTAGCTTTGCGTCTCTTCTCGGGTCATCGAGTATGCCTCCAGTGGCCGATCCTCTGGCTCTGCTTCTCCTGTGTGAAAGCTGTAGCTGCTGAAGACCGACGAAGAGGTGATTTGGCTCGAAGGCGTGGGGCTGAGCAGATCAACAGGATTTTCAAATCGGATCCATGAAGCATAGTCTTCTTTTGACAGCCTCTTTTCCTGCGGTGCTTTCCAGTATGGGGAGTCTGTCGACTCATACGGTAATTCCAAGTTGTAGCCGATCTGTTTTTTTTTTTAAAAAAAAAGGTCAGACCTCTTAATGCAAGCCGACATGCAACCAAGAATCTCCAGAAGGAAACTCACTGAGGAAGTAGTTTCAATGCTTCTTTCCATCCGCGAGGAAGCTGCGTATGGCTGTAAGGATTTGGACCTCTGTCTGGGTGAGAAAAGGAATGTTTCGTCCTGAAAAATATATGTAACAAAAGGGACAAGTTAGACTACGGGAGCGAACATCTTCATGATAGGGAATGAGAGAGTGCTGTACTTACTGATTCACTTTCTGGGGAATTGGGTTCGTCCAATATCGGACTCATGCTAAGCGGGCAAGTGAACGCGGCTTGAAAGTCTGAAGATTCTAAAAGTTCTTTGATATCGTCGCCCATGATGAGCTGATCCATGCTTCGGCTGGAGGAGGAAAGACGCTGGCTGGCGACTCTGTAGCCCTGACTGGAGGAGTTCGCACTGGAGCTGGATTTTGTGTAATGGTATGCATGCGGTGCGAGGAGCGACTGTGTCGCGGCCTTGCTTTTCGAGCTGGCCATCAGGGTCCTTTGGGAGGTCACGATTCGGATTTCCTTCCTGGGGGAGTTATGGGCCGAGGAGGTGTGGACCTCATGGAAGGTTTGGACAAATATAGGGGAGGGGCCGTTACTGACAGATTTTGCGCGTTGCCCTCGGGTAGACCACTTGGCCATCTCCTCACTATTCTCTGATGGCTCGCTGGTGTGGAGCAAGAAGGAGGCCCGGTGGTTTGCGAATGGGCTGGAGATGTTGGACAATAGTCCACTGGCTCGACGGATGATGTTCTTCTCGGTGGTGATAGACATACTAGAGATTACAGGTGAGTTGGATGTTTGCGATTGGAAGGGTGTGCTGAAGTGTTGGAAGCGCTGGTCGGAGTCGAAGGAAGTGAAGGAAGGAAGGTATGAAGTAGATGAGAGTGATGGAAAATGAAAATGATTGAGGCCGATGAGGCCCTCTATTTATACCTTTTGGCGAGGAGGAAGGCTGCTAGAACCAGACTGCCGGGCACGGTGCCCAACAGAGGAGGCAGGAGATGGACATCAGCTTGGCCTGGGTAGAAGCGTAACGGGACTGGCAAGCCGACTGATGGAATGACTGGGAATGTATTGCTAAGCAAGATGGCGGGTCATCGTGGCCGTCCGATGGAGGCGTAACTGGACCGACTCCCGGGCCTGACGAATCCAACTGTCCGGGATCACTGATGGCGGGTGCTGCATCAAGGGCAAATCCACTGGGTAAGACTATCGGTCAGTCCAACACTTCAAGTGAGTCGTGCCTGGTTTTTTTTTTTTTACAAGTCATGTCAACCTCGAACGCGTTGGAAGTACCTGCTCTCCAATCCTGGGCCAATGTCATGACGCCTTCAAGGTCCCCGGGGACATTGGGCATCGGTCATACTGTACTGACTTCCCCCAGCCCATTGGAGTGCATTTCAAATTGTTATCTCCTCCTATATTGAAGGGAGCCTCCGATGATTGATTACATTGTCTGCCCGAGACTGCAACTAGCTCCTGGCCGGTGTGCATCATGCCAGCACCTTTTCCAGAGAGGAATGAATACGCGTAGCGAGAGCGAGAAGAATTTGAGAGATGGGACTTCCTTCATGTGGAAGAGAATGTGACGAGAGATATCAACCTCGGACGTTAATGTATTTTTCTCAGCCAATTCGCAGCCACACGAAAAATACACAGCTGGAAGGGGTGCTCATAAGGCCACTGCACAGAGTCTCTGAGGGATGATTAGAAGTGCCTCGGTTAAAATCGGAGTCAGAATAAGGGACATATAAATAATTAGAAACAAGGAACATCTTCATCGGGTGCTGGCTCATATCCAAAAAATTATAATCATTAAGTCATGTCAGGAGACGACAACAAAAATAACTTCCTACTGGTTTTACAACCTGCCTTCAGTCACATGTAAGAATAAAGCCCTGGCTTGCAAAAGAGGTATGAGGGTGTGACACCGTAATTAGTAGCACATCAGAAGCCGGCAAAACTATACTGGAGTACCAGGGAGTCGAATCCTGTACCTCTCGCACACTACAACCTAAGACTGAGTGCTAAGCGAGCGCTCTACCGATGAGCTAGAACCCCATGCGACGGAACACGAACCCAAATTTCAAATCATATACAGCAAAAAAAAAAGAAAAAAGCGACAAGGTTTTTGTGGTTCTCTGGTAGATCTTCTTGACGCAGCCCGGCTCATGTCGCGGTGTGGTTGCACGGCAACCCGTGCTTCCCTCAGACCTTTTTCAAGGAACCAACCAGTGCATCCGATTATGAGTTGCAGTGGTAGTGTCGTTGTGTGTTCTCCAGCTCTTTCTCCGGGAGATCCGCGGACATCCCCTCGAGTGGGTATGTATGTCCTTATGGAATATTCCAATGGAATTGGTTTTTAGGTTTGGCTGTGAGTTGTATGGCCTTTCAGAGGGTTTTTAGGTTTTGACCCGCCCAAGAATCATTTATTCATTTTATTTGTTCCGGAAAACGGTCAACAACCAACAAACTCTTCACTTCCTGAATGTCTTCATCCGACTCGAGCACCAAGCCATCGGTCTTGATCCTGGGTCCGTCTACTTCGATCTCCAGCATATCACACACACATTCCTAATCTTGATTCTACAGGCGGATTGCAGGACGGCCATGCTCGGGCCCTTCTCGCCTATCTAGTCCCGTCAATATCGGATCCTGCTCAGTTAAGCTACTTTGTCTACCCGGCGGAGTGGCAATCCAATTTATACTGACAATGGTCTAACCTGGCAATTCAATCCATCTAACTTTTTTTTTCTAGACAATTGGCGAGACATATCAGATTGGTCGATAAGTATCTTTGTTTACCCCAGGATGACGCTTACACTACATACATGGTACCACCCGCGCCACTCAAACCGGAAAAAACCACTAGACTGTCAAAAATTCATCAGTATCTTCCATTTCTTGTTTCTTAACGTAGGATTCAGAGTGTCAAAAAATTCTAAAAGCAGGGGAGTTGATCGGGGTAGAATACTTACAAGCCAATCTACTAGTAGCCAGTAAGCGGGAAACCACAAATACGAAGGGTCCCATTGAATCATCGCTCAAAACTGAGTTTTTTTTTTTTTTTTTTTTTTTTTTTTCTTTTTTTGTAGGCTCACGGAGCAAAGCGTTCACGTTACCAGGGGCGTACCAGACGGGTAGCGGCTCAGGAAGCGGAGAGGAGACGTACGACTACGTGTTCGACTTCACAGGCGAAACGGACTATAATGCGGAGGAAGGAGTACACATTGAGCGCACGGGACGATTGTTGCCTGAGCTTGGCCGGGTCGCCGCTGCCATGGGCGTGAAAGCTTATGTACGCGAGCTCCCGGCGCTCTACCACAGTGACAATAAGAAACCGCTCAAGGAGGGCGAGGGGAAACCGTTCAGTATGCGCTCAAAATGGGTACATGAAGGCGTCCGGGCCATGGCCGCCCTGCCTGAGTATGCACCCTCTTCACACCCACAAAACCATTTCATGCTCATCTTTCTTTCCGTGCCAAAAATATCGATAGTTTAAACATTGTCGTCGCTCGCCCGGCTTTACTATATGGACCATATGCGGTTGACGGATGTACGGTGACTAAATTTTGACGATCGCCTCCCACACCCCCTCGATCAAAGTTGTCTCATCTCGAAACTAATACCGAATTGCTTGTCTGTGGGTGGAGCTCAGATGCTCCGCGGTTATTGATCGGTGAAATTTACAAGTATATCGGCGAACGGATGGAGCACTTGTTTGTCTTTTTACTTTCTTTCCTTGCTTCAAATGCCTGCCAAAGCATCCACAATCAAAATATCAGGACGTAATCTTTTGGGATCGTTGACATGGAGTGAAGTTTTTTCTTTTTCTTTTTCGGGATGATTGAACAGATGGTCAGCAGATCTCCGGTTGCACACGATACACACCCACGACTTTGCAGCGGGACTATGGGCGCTAGCAGGGTGGATGTCAAAACTAGGCCGAGCGGCGGCAGAGGCACACGCCAATCCGATTCCCTGTCTGTTGCCGGCCACGGAGGATCTGCCGGCGGGGATGCCCGCACGAGACCAGCTCGTAAAGGCCCCGTTCTTCAACCTGGTCGACGACGGTGATACCACCCAGGGTCTCATGGCTAGTCTCGCTGAAAAAGTCGTCGGCGTCAAGGTTGGCTTCTACAACAAAGTCATCTGCCAATTCGCTAAGGTCCGTCTAATTCTCTTTCCTCAAATGTACCCTACATTAATAATTCTTTTTATCTCTTTTCTCAAGTTGAACATGATCGATGTGATTGAGGATGTCAACGAGAAAGTAAGCCAATTTCACAATTTATGTCTCTGATTTGATACGTAGAATAATTTGTTGCTGAAGTGTAAGCTGTTGACCAATTATGATGGCTGATGATGATTAGCACTGCGAGCCGTGGCCGGAGATGTTGTCGAAGTCAACCCCACCGATCACGAACACGCCGTTTACTCCAAACTTGCCCGCGGCACTTTTGTCGAAGCATCACATCGCCTTCGATGGCTCCAAAGTCAAGGAGCTCATTGGGCTTAAACTGAAGTTCCCGTCGATGACCGAGGAGGTCATCCGCGACCAAGTCCGGAAATTCATCGCTGATGGCATCTGGCCTAACGCCCCCCCTAAAAAATCCTGATCTTCATTTCCTTGTTTTCTCTCTTCCCTCCTTCTCTCTACTTTTGTGCTGCTGTTGTTGTAATATCCTATTTTGGGCTTTTTTTTTCTCTCTTGACTTATCCAATCAAATAATTATTATATTTATCTATTTATTTATGACTATCTTTGATTACAGTTCTCTACTTTCTTTTATTATAATCTTTCAGCTGTTAATTATATATTTTCTCTCTCTCTCTCTTTCACTTTTTCTTTTCTTCTGGTATCCTAAAATCACAATTGCCCAAGATTCCTTCAACTCTGCAATGCAATAGTAACTGGTTCTGAGTTCAGTTGTGCCTGTCTTGTTCTTTCTCTTTAACATTGGTTGTACTTTGTCAGTCTTGTTTCACATGATACTCATTCACTTGGCCTAACAACCTTCATCAGATTCGGAGTTGAAACAATCTTTCAGGAGAAGCATAAGAAAAAAACTGCCTACAGGCACTAGAGGTAGCTTTGTATCTGTTTTATATTTTCTTGTCTCTTATACTGAGAAATATTGTTTTCCTCAGCTGTCATTTTAGCTGTTGTGGTCATCAAGCCTGCTGTTGTCATTTCTCTCTTTGTTGAGTTGATATCATTCATCATGTTGGTTTTTCTTGTTGTTCTTCTGATTGACTCAAGTTTCTCTCTTTATTGTCATCTTATTATTTTAATGTTATTAGTTTTTACTACTACTGGCTGACATATTAGATTTGCAATCAAGAGCTGTCACCTTGAATCACTACATTATCATCCATACAAAAAAAAAAGCACCTAAAATTACCCATGGAACTTGAAGCCAAGGAACCATCCAGCATGTATGGCATCAATAGCATGGTTCTCACATGAGCAATAACCCAGCCAAATTCTTGAAACAAGTGTAACCTGGTAAGCAGAAAGCCAATGTGTGGCACACACCATATGTCTGAGTTTCTGAAACCAGAAAGGTTGTAATTACTCTATGTGAGCCATGCTAATACAACCTTCCAGGCACATGGGGGCAGTTGTTTGTTGCCCAATATGGCACTGCCTGAAAACATAGCTTAGTTGATGGTCAATCTGAGCTAAGAGCATCTCCACCTGGGGGTGCTGAATCAGGTTGCTATACCAAATTTAGCCCCCCACTTCACTATAGCACCTCCACCAGGGCCACTACATGCGTTGCTATTATAGCCACAAGTCCCTGGGGAGATATGTCAGCCTTAGAGACCGTCAGCTTGCTACTAGTTCAGAGACAACCTGACTAGATACAACCTATAAAAAATAC
>LAVV01012728.1:0-10710 GCA_001263375.1 Puccinia sorghi
TTTCCTTCTATTTTTTTTTTTTTTTTTTTTGTTGTTGTAAACTTTCCGGGCACTGTACATATTATGCATATGTGCCTTCTGAAATTCTCATCTGCAGGGGGTCTGTCTATTGCAGCAGACTCTTTAGCCTCAATTATGGATGTATTCTGTCTATGTTACATGGCTGTACTGTGTGGTGGTCAACATGTTATGTGAAAGAGGTGGGGTTGTGTACTTTGGGATAGTGGTGTGATGTGGGCTATATGTGATATGTGTAGTTTCTGAAATGTGTTGACGGTTTTGCACTTTGCAGGCTAATATTAAAGTCTGTGTGGATATGGCAGCCCCCTGTGCCCGGCCCCAAGACGCATACACCCTACACTTCGATGGCCAACCAACCGCAAGCAACGCAGTCAAACCCACTCATTAGCCAGTCGACGCACCTCTCAGACCTCGATATCAGCTTGTAGGCCACATCCACTCACTTCGTTTTGCGTGCCATCCCCACCCTAACCTGCTTTTCTCTCCAGACATCCCCTGCCCATCTTGAATGTATCCGACCACTTCACGCGAACGCGACTTCAATCCGAACGACAAGACATAGACAGTAAGCCTAGTCCTTACATCAGGAGCCCCTTGAACATCGAAAGACGCTTGCGCACATATTCTCATGCTGTGTACTCTCCCGCCCAAGTCTTTGGAGCTTTGATCGGAACCCAGGTCGGCAAAAAAATCGAAATCGTAAATTCCTTCGAAATTTTGACTGATCCCGACGGGAAAGTAAACGATGGATTCCTCAAAACTAGGAGGGAGCAATGTCAGCGGTCCCCTCAAAGAATGAACAGCTTTTCCCGGAGCATATGATATCTATCGTTACCAGCGTTCTGACATAAATTGAATTCCCCAAAACAAAGTCCAGCAAGTTTTTCCGACATTAGATCTATTAGGATGGTACACGAACGGGCAGGAGCCGCGAGAAAGGGACCTAGCGATCCTGAACCAGCTATCGGAAAGCACGGATCTTTCGAGCCCGATACTGATGTTTTACGACCCCTTACGGACCCAGTCGAGTGGCACGACCAGCCGGAAGGAGTTACCGGTGCAGATATTCGAATTCACTCAGTCCACGGGCGTGAGTGATGGAGAGGCATTCGTCAAGTGTACCTTTGACGTCCAGACAAGCGAAGCCGAACGCATTGCCGTGGATTGCGTGGCCAAGCCTAACGCCGGAAGTAAAGAGAGTGGCCGTGCGTCCCCCCCCCCTTTCCATACGCACGATGAGATCTTGGCTCCGGGTGTTGATTTACTGCGCTCCTGTTTCTTATGGCCCATAGTCGTGGCCAATCTGATCACCCAAAGGAATGCCATACAAATGCTCCACCACAAACTGGGCGCGATCGTAGATTATCTAGTCCAGTTGATGGCTAGCCTGGAAGCTGAACCTTCCGCACCTAAGATCGACCACGATCTCTTGCGAGAAATATCCTCATTAGTGGCCTCTCTATCCAACCCCAATGAGAACCTTTCTTTTCAGAAGGAATACATGATCGTCAGTACCCTTCTAGCCAAAATAAAATAAAGAGGAGGCCAAGCTTGTGTTTGTCACATCCCAACTGAACTATGGTACACCCATGATTTTCTTGCTCCCCAAACCAATCCAGGAATCTAACGATGCTTTGCTGACATCCTATCTATCGAGCCAAAGCCGAGTATTAACCGAAACGAATCAAGTTGAGTGGTTCCGCAGACCCGTCTATTACCTACTCAAGTATTGACCCAAATCCGGGAATGATTTCTTGGGGGGGGCGCATTCTTGTCGACTGACTCTGCTCTCTCTCTCTCACTCTCTCTCTCTGTCTCTCTCTTACACACACACACACCGTGGCCAATCATGTCCTGACGGGTAATCAAGCTGATCGATCGCTATCTCTATCTCAACAATCGCGACCAAAATCATAATAACAATCCTGCCAAGTTTGCATCCAACTTGAGCTCCAGTCACGGCTTCAACAAATCTGTCAAAATCCACAAATAACATCCTCCTCCTCCAAACCTCTTTCTCCAATATTGTGCGTTGAATGAAATCCAACGAAACTTGTGTAAAACTTGTATGTTCTATATAGGTTTCCTGCCATAGGTTTCCTGCCCATTTTCTATAAAAAATAATAATAATATAACTCCTAATGGTCCTTTTGGTGATGGGCCATGAAGATATTGATTTTATGGTCAATGGACCACAACCCTTCAGGAGAATGAAGCAAACGTCAACGTGGGTTGGGGTAGGACTTCTTGACGAGCAATTCCAATTACAGCAGCTCCAACGTGTGATGGCAGTATTGAAAAAAAATGAGCTCACTGAGAAGAAAAAATGCAATGGGGGCGCCTAAGCAAAAACAAAATGCCATTCAGTGAATGCGTTGTAGGGGAGTCGAACCCCTGACGAGGCCACTCGCCACGATGGCAAGGCCCCAGTTTACCGCTAGCCTAACAACGCCATGCTTGATCAGCGCGTTTTGGGCTATAAGATAATATATCTTTCTTGACACAAAAGACTTTCAAGCGGCGTTTAAAAAGGCTTCAGAGAAAAGAGAAGACACGCGGATCAAGAGAGGATTGGAGTCAAGCAAAGATGCAACGGGTGAGTTCAAGAGAGTAGAAGGACATTTAGGCGAGAAGATCGCGTGCTGCACGAGTTTTTCGGGAGTTGGTGGACGTTAAGATCGAAGATTGGATTCAAAGAACATAGTCAGAGGAAGGGGGTTCCACCGCCACTTTAAGCGGACGAAACAGTGCTGGTTCTTCAGGTCGTCGTTTGGGTGAGATGGTTACGCCGGCCAAGTGGGGCAAAACGGTGGTCAAGAAGACGCATAAAGAGTTCATTGCCTTTCATCGCTCAATTAACGTGTCATATCTCGTGTCATCTTTGCACCTCGCGCCAACAATGTCTTCTGTATGGTCAATCAGGCCTGGGCACAAAAGGGGCATTACGCTTTCTTCCTATGTGCCCTGATGTTACGCTGGTGGGAATGATGACCATTGCATTGCTACATGACAATGATGATTCTCAGAAGGAGCTTCAAGCTTGCACGCGAGAGGGAGAGAGAGAAGAAGCGAAAGAATGATGCGAGGGTCAGGAAGAAGAGCGCTGCAGAATTTTAAGTTTGACCTTATCGACGATATCGTAGTAAGCCTTTGTTGCAAGACTATCGGGATAGGAGTTCAGCCAATCGAGGCCATGATCGGAGCCCTTACCAATCCTAGGATCGAGTGGGATTTTGCCGAGCAGTTCGAGACCTTCATCCCGACAGAGTCTATCGGCCCCGCCGGTGGTAGGCAGAAAGATTTCCGATGTGCCGTTACAGTTGGGACAGACGAACCCAGACATGTTCTCGACCAGACCTAGGATTTCTACCTTGGTCTTCTTGCAGAACGAGATGATCCGTCGGACATCCTGGATCGCTACTTCTTGCGGTGTCGTGAGGACAATCGCTCCTGTGATTCCCGTCTGTTTGAGGTAACTGACTATCGACAGGTGCTCATCCGTCGTGCCCGGTGGCGTGTCGATAATCATATACTCGATCCCTTCTCCCTTATCTTCCCTCCGCCCCTCCTTCACTGTTTCTTCTCGGCTGAGCTCTTCTTCATCCTCGTCTGTCGAACACCAGTCAACATCCTTCAAGAACTGTTTGATCATTCCATTCTTTTTTGGACCTCGCCAAATCACTGCCGAGTCGGTACTGGGTAGCATGAAGCCCTTGGAGTGAAACAAAGGCAGCCCAGGTAAGTTGTTAGAACATCACAAGGTGGTAGTCATTTATATCACACTTACGATTGACATGACACTGAGGGTTTCAGAGACGTAAAGAGGTGACCAACCAGTAGAGGTAGAATGTAGACGATGAACATCTGGAGAAAGACCTAGCATCATGGGCAAAGAGGGGCCGGTGATATCGATGTCCAGCAAGGCGGTCTATGACAAGATATAATCAATATTTATGATTTTTTTTAAAGAAAAAAGGGGTTAATGAAGCAAGTACAGTAGAGACAAGGAGGATATGTACATTATCACCATCGGCACTAAAAGCCCAACCGAGGCCACAAGTGAAGGTGCTCTTACCGACGCCACCCTTGCCAGAGAGGACTAAGATCTTATGTTTGACGTTGCGGAAGCGTTGGTTGATCTTGAGCAAGTCATTCAAGTCTGCCAGTTTCTGCTCCTCGCTATTGACGCCGTTTGAGAAACTCTGGCAGATCGCTTGGTTCTCACAGCCCGCACAACTCGACGCACTTCCCGCTAACTTGGACTCTATGCCTGTTGGGTTTTCATGACGCGCAGATAAGTCTTTCTGTCAGCCACCGAGTTTCAATAAAAATAAATCCATCTTAGTTATTCACCAGGACAATGTTCGGGAGCGTTCTCAGGGACGGTGGGACCCGAGTTATCGTCGGCAGAGAAAGCCTTCCTTTCCAGAGTAGGATCAGACGAAGAGCCCGGGAGAGAGAGTTGAGTTGGTGGGTTGAGAGTCTCATGCGCTTTGGCGGCCATCTTGGTTAATCCCTGTTGAGGTGATCTTCTTTTTCTTTTTTCGTGTCCGCAATCCGGGGTCTTGGAAATCCGGACAAATCCAGATCATGTGACTCGATAGTCGATCCGACTCGAAAGAGGGGATGTCCGGACCGGATCGGAACTGGCGCTGCAGTGTGCAAACTGTGCAAACACATGAACGAACGAGATCATTTTGGTACAACAGCAATGGTTCGTTCATATTTTTATTTGAGAGATGAGGTTACAATCCGGTGATTCTAGCTAAATAGTTGTGCTTCTCGTGTGCAGGAAGAAAGAAAAAGAGATTGTGGTTTTTTTTTTTTGTGGTGAAATGTTACAGAGGTCTATCTGAATGAAGGAATGGATACCGAGTATACAAAGGAAGGTAAAAAAAACGATGAAAGGGAACGTTTTGGTTTGATTGATGATCAGGGTGAGGTGTTGGTGGAAGAAGGAGTTGGAGAGATGCGATTAGAGAAGACGCTGGGTTTGACGGCGGCAGCACGAGCAGATTTGAGATCGGAGACAGCCTTGAGGTTTTGTTTCTGGATACGGTCCTGGAAGGAGCTTGAGTAAAAGCGATGATTAGGCTGTTTTTCGGAGGCTTGGCTAGGATTTTGAGGTGAAGAAATAAGTAAAGGAGCGGGGGGGTTGGTGGTTTGTGAGAGTCTGCTATTGGGAGCTATGTTGGTGAACGGCATCGGGTGCAGCCTTGCCCAAGCCTCCCGGTCCAAGCGCTCATCTCCAGCCGGCTCGACGAACTTCCGGAACTTGCTATGTTCTTTATCCGACGCATCCGATCCGACTAGGGGAAGCACCCTCCAAAGTTGTAAGAGATAGAGAAAGAGACTAAAACAGCCCACGGAGGTGATGAAGATGCCGTTCTTAGCGAATAAGCCGTCTCGTTCCCACTGTTGTTTGAACGTGTATGATGAGTCCTGTCGATGATAATTGTTAGACCAATTATGAGCCTGATCGTCGTCGGCACTCGAATAGAATCCCGCCCGGGCTGACCGGCGTCTACTCATTAATTGCCTCCAAACATATGATAGGTTGAGATAGGGGTCCGAATAGGCTGACTGATTCGTCCATCTTGTTGAGCTATCGTTATTCCTCCAACTCCGGTTGGGAGTTTGAGGCCGGGGGTTCCCCCATCCTTCTTGGAAGCGGATATAACGTTGCCTGCGACTTGGTGAGCTCAACAGTTCGTATGCGTCCCGTATCAGCTTGAACCTCCTCGTAATTTCATCTTCCTTGATTGAGCTTGATGATGAGTTGTTATTTGAAGCTACGTCGGGATGGTAGATTTTGACTAGCTGGTAGTAACGCTCCTTGATCTGGTTGGTCGAGGCGGAGGGGGGTAAATGAAATATCTCGAAGGGGGTGGGGGATGGAGAGCGGGGGAAATTGAATGAATTGGAAGATGAGGAGCAGGAATATGCAGCGGATAACGAATGCGGGTTTGCTCGGGTAGGAAGACGATGTGATGATCGATTGGCGGATGATATTCGAGCTGAAATGAAGTGGGTGCTGAGATTCTGCTTGATCATGAGAGCTAGGAGTGCCTATCTTTTTCGGGTTGAAATGTTCAAGATTCTTGTACGGTGGTTGCTGAAGTGATGTCGACTACAAGAAGAGTTCCAGTTGAGAAGTCATCTCGGTGGTCGAGAAGCGGGGGACACGGGAAGCGCATAGTCCCCGGTCAGTCAGCACTTGATACTCGTGTTGAGATCGAATAACGAGAAAAAACCCTTCTGTTCTCTACCATACTGACAAAACTGGCTAAGCTATATACATGCTGAGATAAAAACCTAGAACATTCTATCACCTTCTATGCAAGGTTTGCTAACCTAAATGCATACTCCTCAACACCCCCCTTCAAACCTTGCATCGTCCTCCACTGAATTAAAGAAATAGGATAGAGAAATAAACATAAAATGACAGAAATAGAAGCCATAATAAAGCAAATAAATTGCGAGAGAAACAGAGAATCACACAGAATGAAAATCAAGACGCAAAAAATGAAGATATTGCCTGAGATTGTTTAAGTGGTCCAAGCCGTTTTGTGAGCACGTCTGCCAACTGTTCAGTTGTCTTTGTCCATGTGAGTTTGAGATCATGTTTTCGGATCATTTCATTGGAGTAGAAGAATTGTCGATCAAGATGCTTGAGACGGCCACGTGATGCATTGTCCTCCATTACCAGGATAGCAGTTTTGTTGTCACAAAACACAACTCCTCCAACCTTTCTCCAACAACTTTCCACCAAATTCTTCAGAAAAATCAAAAACTCAATCCCAGAGCCCATCGAGATGTATTCAGCCGCACAAGTTGACATGGCAACTGTTTTCTGCCTTCGCGACCCCCAAGCTACAACTGCTCCGCCAAGACGAACCAAAAAACCTGATGTTGACCTCGAAAATTCACCACCCCATCCAGCATCCACCCAGAGATCCAAATCAGCGCCTCGAGGAGAGATGACCAACTTCTTGTTTAGTGTTGCTTTAACATAGCCTACAAGATGAATGAGTGCCCTCCAATGTGATTGTTGCGGATTTTGAGAATACCTTGCCAGATAGTTAACAGCATAAGAGATGTCAGGCCGAGTACCAAGGGACAGATAATTAAGACAACCAATAAAATGCTGATATTGTGTAATTTCAACAGGTTCCCGGTTAAAGCAAGTGACAAGATTTTCATCCGGCAATGGAGTTCGAACCGACAGGATTGATTTGGAAAAGTATTTCTCTGCTTCCGTCACCACCTGAGATGCCAAATGAGATTGAGAGAGATGGATCCCATTCTTTCGTTCAACATCAATCCCCACTACTCTCGATATCCCGTATTCCCACTTAATCTTCAAGTCCTTCTCCATACCTTCCTTGACTTCATCCCGGAGCGCCACTGAATTTGTAAAAACAACCCCATCATCCACATGCATCCACACAATCAATAAATCCCATCCTCTCTGACACCGATAAATTGATTGTTCAACCTCCTCCACTTTAAATTTTAATTTCTCCATTACTGAGCGAAAAAACTTCCACCAACACCTAGGCGCCTGCTTAGTCCCATATAGAGCCTTTTTTAATTTCAGAACCTTTCCTGCTAACTCTGGACACAATTCCACCGGCGGCCGAACATAGATTTCTTCATCAATAGGACTGTGCAAGTAGGCCGTCGATACGTCAAATGTATTGATTTCCCAGTTGTTGATTTCCGCTAGAGCAAACAAAACTCGAAGTGATGAAAGCGATGCCGTTGGTGCAAAGGTCGCAAAGCAATCAACACCCAGTACCTGAGTGAATCCCTGTACCACAAATCTAGCTTTGAACCGGAGAACCATGTTGTCGGAATTCCGTTTTACCGCAAATACCCAACGAGAGCCCGCAACCTTCAAATTTGGATCATCCTCAAGCACCTCCCACACATCAAACTCCTTCAACGAATTCAATTCCTCCAGACACGCCATCTTCCACCAGTCCCACAGTTCTGATCGTTTTGCATGTTTCAGATTTTTTGGTATGTCCAAGTCAGAGATTTGTGGAATCTTATTAATCATGTTATCTTGCTCATCACAAATGACTTCAACTGGGACCTTCCCTAACTCAAAAGAAACTTGATTGACCAAAAGATCCTTTCCAGGGTTGTGGCTGTTAACCGGCAGAGGAGGTTTGGAGCCATAATCTATAAATTGTGCTGCTGAAGATGAGATAAATGTTTTCGAGTTTCCATCCCAAAAATACCACCCACGTCCATCCTCCAAATAACCGACTAGATAACAGAGCTTAGCTCTATCATCCAATTTCTTCCGTGTTTCATCTGGCACATGTACATAAGCTTTTGCACCGAACGGATAGATATTTTCTGTTTGAGGAGAACAGCCAGACCATAATTCAAGAGGAGTTCTACCATTGGTACGAGAATTAGGAAGGCGATTGTGAATGAATACCGCTGACTTGTAAGCAAATGTCCACATTGATGAGGGAAGACCAGATTGTTTCAACATGCACCGAGCCATGTCACCAAGGGTGCGATTCAGTCTCTCGGCCTCCCCATTTTGTTCAGGAGTGTAAGCAGCAGTAAGAGCTTGTGTTGTCCCGATAGAGTTAAGAAACGCCACAAACGATCCTTTAGTGAATTCTTTAGCATTGTCGCAGCGTAAAAACTTTGGCGCACCAGACTGAGTCTTGATGATAGTGAGGGCATGCTGTAGTTTGGTCTCAACCTCCGCCCTAGATTTCAAGAGGAAACAATACGAGAACGTTGTTGCATGATCGCGCAGGGTCAAGACATACTGATTGCCAAAAATGTCAGCAGGATCCACTGGTCCAAGAACGTCCGACACAACCAAATCACCCTTTGCCTTAGAGGGGATTTCACTTTTCAGAGCTGCCCGACGCCTCTCACTCTTTGCCACTGCACATGTCTCACAGAAAAAAGGCACCCAAGACTTGATGTTGAAGCTCGGAACAAATCGCCGCAAATATTCCTTGATGACTCGATCAGACGCATGCCCCAAACGATTATGCCACTGCAGCGATGACTGCCAGTCACCTGACAATTTCAGTACAGCAGGCATGGAGGAGGAAACAGGATTTGCAAGCGGAGAAGAAAAGGAAATGCGCCAAGACCGGTCCTTAAGATGAGCTACCAACACCGCACCCGAGTCATCATCCGTAATCAACATAGCCCCATTGTCAAACATCACTTTGAAGCCATCGTCCAAGAGTTGCCCGAGAGAGATAAGTGTTCCTCGAATATCCGGACAATACAAGACATTGTCAAGCTGCGTCGTTGAGTGTGTTGATGATATCCTGATTGATCCAGCATGGGTTGCAGCAACAGTGCCATTCAACGAAGCCAATTTCAGCAGTATATTCTGCCTGAGAGGCCGAAGATTGGAAAGAAGTGAAAGGTCGCCACTCACATGATTAGTGGCGCCGGTGTCAACAATGCCTGTAGCATCTGCTGCAGCAACCCGTATCGCCGGCGCATGAGGAACTTCAGGCTTGTTGAACGATCCGCGTCCCCCACCGGATTGAACCTGAGTGCCCACTTTGTGAGGGCAGTCAAACTTCCAATGGCCTCTTTGTCGACAATAATGACAAAGATCGTTTGCATTGATAAATCTGCCACCACGTCCATTCCCAACCATACCACTTCCTCGACCAGACACCTCAAATCCTCGCCCAGCACCACCAATACCACCACCTCGACCCATATAACCAATCCTGTTAATTTTAAACGGATTTTCTTCTGTTCCCACACCGTCCACCGAGTCCGATTGGACTGAGTTGTAAATAACCTGGATGTCACGAGCCCCAAGTTCATCAGACTTCTCGGCTGCCGCCATGATCAGATTGTTGATTTGTGTACGAGTTGTCCCAGCCGGCGGAGACGTTAAGGCTTGAAGCAACAATCCTTCCGCGACCGGTGAAAATGATACTCCAAGACTGGACAATTGAGAGATGATTGAGAAAAACTTGTTGAAATGGGCAGCTGAGAGATTGTTGTCCAGGTGAATTAACGAATTAATGAGCTCTAGTTGTTTCGCACGAGTTGATTTATGAAAATTTTTCTTCAGCGTTTGAAAAGCATCCAAGGCCGAGTCAGCATCCTTCACAATCGGCCGCACATCCAAAGCAATCGATGACTTGATAACATGCAGAACCGATCGATCCATCAAAGAGTCAAGCAGCTGAAAGTTATTTTCATCTTCAAAGAAATTCTTGATACCAAAGAGAAGATGAGCCAAGTCACTCAAAGCATCGATCCATTGAGTTATGTTCGACCCATCCGACAGCAATTGAGGATTGATGTAGGAAACATACGAGTTCGGATTTGAAAGGAATTTCGACAAAGCAGGATTTTCAGCAACAAAGTTTTCAGGAGATTTCTCGACAGCCTTAGCGCTCTGCATCCTCGTCGTTGGCATTGTTCTCTCAGCAGGTTTCGTTTCTTCAGCAGATTGTCCAGTTAGTCCCGCGGCAATATCAGAATCGTCGGCTTCAGATCGAGACATGCAAAAACAGAAAAAATGACCAGCAGCCCAGCAATATAAGAGGATTCGACTCTTAATCTGTTGAGATCGAAAAACGAGAAAAAACCCTTCTGTTCTCTTCCATACTGACAAAACTGGCTAAGCTATATACATGCTGAGATAAAAACCTAGAACATTCTATC
>LAVV01012739.1:1531-12239 GCA_001263375.1 Puccinia sorghi
CCCCCCATCTTACTCAGACGTCTTCATGGCCAACGATAGCAGGCCGGCTGACTTAGCTCTCCATTCCTCTTATCCAGTTCTCCAAACGGTGTCGAAGTCGGTCATTAAGTGGAAGAGCACATTATCCAAAGGAGATCAGTTGGAACTCCAGTTTCAGAAAATCCAATCGGGGAAACTGTTTTATCAGGTGAGTCGTGCCTCTTTCTCGGCTAGAGTAAGCCAGAAAGGAAATATAAAAAAAAGCTGCGGTTGGCTAATCTGTTGTGTCTCTCGCGATGCATATGTTCTCAATGACAGTGTGTTTTGGCGGCGGTAGTGCCGAGTGAGCTACTGGTACGACTCAATAACGAGCTCCGGGAGTCACTAAATTCTGATGGGACGTCGCATGCCGGTTTGAGCGATTACTTCCCGCATCTCAGCATTGTGTATGGGGACTTGAATCAGCAACAGAAGGAAGTCCTGGTGGAGCGGGCGACCAGTACCCTTAGCGACATGCACGGCTTCGTGCCCAAGGACATTCTCGTCGTGAAAACCTCCGGGCCCTCTAACGAATGGGCCAAACTGGCAAAGATTAGCTTGCAAGATGGCGCGATCGAGTCCCTCAGCTGACTCTTGATCGTTCTGCTCCAAATAGCTTATCTTTCGTCCCTTTCTAATGCCCCACTCATGACGCGCTTTTGTGTGCGTATCTTGGTTCTTCCAAGATTCCTAACCTCTGTTGCTCACGTAGCTTGCCTTTTTTTTTTTCAATCACCATGACAAAGGTTTCTCCATTTGCGCATCAGCAATCTTCAACAGTAATTCAAATTTGACTTGTGTTTTTTTCCTGAGAAGGAATCACGCGAAGGAAGAAATAGCGCCAGCCACATGGATCACTGATTTACTCAAGTTGCAAGGTGAAAGGACAAATACTACACTTAACCAATCTTGGAGAGCATTGATGACTCGATCCATCTATCTGACTCTCATTTTCATGAACTTGCTTTCTTCCAAGTTATTTTCATGAGATGGTTAATCTCATGGTAGAACATCACGCTCCCCCTCCCATCCCAGGAAAGGGACAAAAAGCTTATGGTGGCACTGACCTAATTTTTTTCAAGTCTTGCTCATGAGGAATCACTCTTCAGGTCTGCTCTGACCCTCATGTTTTCCTTTCCCTTATTTCTGTATGGGGACACTGCAAAAAAAACTCACTCAACTGCCTGCAGTTGACATGCAGTATGCTCCAGCCAAGCTGTCATTCAAACTCCGCCTGTTTGAATATGTAGATGTTTTGGTGCACTCACTGTGCATTATGCACAGTGACTGTGCATCAAAGCTTGGTTGAATCACTCTTGGAGAAAGGTTGGAGTAACAACAGAAGCTTCCTGGCAGTTTCTGCATGCCAACTGCAGGAAGTTGAGCAAGTTTTTTTTGCAGTGAATGTTTCAATGATGGAGAAGGAAGTTGAGGAGCCTGAAATGCTTGCTGAATTTCATGAGTTTGATGGTTATTTTCCAAGCATCACAGCCAGCTTCTCTATCAGAAATAATTGTTCACATTATAGGTGGGATTTGGCATGGAGAAAGTTCTTTGGATCTTTTCCTGATCATGCACAGTTGATCTAGGCTGTGGTGATGTAGGCCCCACCCCTCAAACCCTTTTGTTTATCAACTCATGTATTACCAGGCCATTAGGTATATTGATTTCTGGTCTCCATACTTATCCCTAGCTCTACGGCAATTATAGAAAAGTATGAAGAAGCATTAGGCAGACCCATAGTGCCTAGGCAGATTCATTCCTGGGTTTTTCAATTCTCCATACTTTTGCATAGCTTTACGCCAAGTATAGACAAGTATGGAGATTTATTTAGGACACTATGGAAATGTAAATGAGTCTGTCTAATTCTTCTTGATACTTTTCTATACTAGCCATAGAGCTATGTAAAAGTGTGGAGACTTAATCAAAACCCCAGAAATGAATCTGCCTCCTGAAGTAAATCTCCATACTTTTCTATACTTGGCATATAACTTTATAAAAATATGGAGACTTGAAAAAACCAAAATGAGTCCACCTATTCATGCTTATATTGGCTCTTTCAGCGATGGAGAGTATATGTGTAAGGGTGTTGTTGGGGCAAGGTGTCATGAATAAATATCAGCTGCTACTTGCTTAGTTTGTGTTTGAGTTCCCTCTCCCTGTTTGACCCTTTTCAGATTCGACTCTGACTGCCTGGTGATCCGGAAGCAGGCGCGTTGTAGAGTGCTGGAAGAAGAAGAAGTCGTGTGTAGTCTGGTGAAAAGGAAAGAAGGGGTTCCCGCAAAGAGGACTAGTCCGGATATCCGCCACATTTTCAGATGACATCCCCGCAGAAAAGCAACCCGAAGGTCAAGAAAGCAGGACGACTACCACAGGCGAGCGCATCGCTGTCTGCGGGAAGCCACGCCGGGGAATCGACGGGATGGCCATCGCTGAAGCCGAAATGGAAATTGCAAGTGAACACGATCATCCGCTCGCAGATCATGACGGTCAACGAGTTATTCACGGAGGAAGAATGCAGACGAGTGATCGAGGCCCTCGAACATGTCAAGACGGCTGATGGACACGCCCTGCGCTTCGAGACCACCAGTCAGGTGCCCAAGCGCGGCGAGGCGTTCCGGTACAACGACCGGATCTCGGTCTGCGATCCCGTCTTCGCCCAGACCCTGTGGGCGAACACCGGCCTGAAAACCGCCTGCGAAGCGTGGCTCCGCGAGCAGGGCGCTCATCCGCAACACACTCGCTGTTGGGGCCTCAATCCCAACCTCCGATTCTACAGGTATCGCGTCGGACATAAGTTCGAAAAACACTTCGACCAGTCCGTTCAGATCTCCAAATTCGATCTCTTGCCATCCCGAACCGAATCCGAAATGCCCCCCGAGAATCTTTGGACGGAATATACGCTCTTGATTTATCTCACTGGCTCAAAGGACGGGCCCCAGAAATCGTCAAAGCAGAAGGTAGATAGAGCTGACTGTCGGGGAATTTCGGGATCACTCATAACGGCGGAGGCGGATCAGGAGGAGCCTCTGCAAGGCGGGGAAACGGTGTTTTATGATACTCCCATCAGGAGCCAAAAACGTCTCACCCGGGAACACTCCATCGCTGCTTCTGTCAGGCCGGTGGCTGGCTTGGCCTTGATCCATCGTCACGGATCCCAATGCTTACTCCACGAGGCTCGCCAAGTCGTATCAGGCGCCAAATACGTCCTCAGGAGCGACCTGATATTTGGATAATCATCCTCATATCTCGTCAAACCCGTCCAAGCGAAGATACGCAACAACCAGGCACCCATACGCTCATGAGCCCGCTGTAAAATTTCACTCATACACTGAAACCCCTCACTTCTCTTGGTCAAATAAAGAAATTTTGACTAGCTAGTTTGAATATTTATATGTGCATACAAATTTGTAAGAGCGGCAATCAGGCAGCTGTTCCATGCAACTCTGAAACAACATGAAAATAATGTGGTCAGCAGATTCACATGAAAGGAATGAAGTTACAATTAGGCAAACCCCCACCACTTTGGCACAGCTGACAAACCCAGCTTTGTATCCGAGGTAATTTGGATGAAAGAAACCTGTTGGATATTAGCTGAAGTCAACTGACATAATATAAACTCAAGGTCTCATCTGCCTTGTAATTATATTACATTGAGTGAGTTCAACCAATATTGAATTGGTTGGGTGAAGTCCAGATTGACTAGGATGCACACAACTGAATCAAGGTTACTATGAGTGTGGTCTCCCTCTTCTAGACATGTTAGTACATCAATGACAGCTTCCAAGGTCCCAGAAAAAACAATCACCATCTTTTGTTTCAAAAATAGAAGGTCCTGAAGATTATGGTTGCAGTGCTCAAACGGAATACCGCTCACAGGAGGAACTAAGGGATTTCAAGTAACATGGTTTAGGCTCTTCTTGGACAAGGGAGGAAATCATTTTTTGCCTCATATACTGAACAGGAGACTTCAACCTGGGGAGGAGGAGAGAAGACATATCTAAAACATCCACTTACCCAATGAAGTCAACTAAACATGATGGGGGAGGGGGGGGGTGCTTTCTGTTTACTTACTCTTAAGATCTCTTTACCTGTTTACTTACTCTTAAGATCTCTTTACTTCTACTAGCATGTGTACATGACTCACATTGCAGCATACCAGTGTCTCCACTTGATGAATCTCAGAACTGAATGCCCTGCATAACTCTTTTTTATCAATATTTGGACACAGACCAACCTCAAAAACGAGGTAGCCCAACACACCAACCACAATCCAGAAGGTGCAAGTTCTTCCTTATATCCATTTCCAGCTCCATGAAATCCATCCAGATTCTTATCCCACTTCTCCAGGCACATCTGCTTGTTGCGGCAAGACTGAACATGGCTACGGTCAAGCAATGTGATATATCAATGCTATACTACATATGATGGTTTAGAAAACGAAAAAGGCACCTAATCAAAATTGACGTGATATGGAAGCCATGATGCCATGGGGGTCTGGTGGAGGGAGCCTTTCTAGAAGTGTGAGATTCATAAGAAATGAGAGGAGAGTAGACGCTGGAGCATAAGATCTCGCTAAAGCTTCAACGCAAAGCGAACATGTCGACAGAGTTTTTCCAGGCGTGATGAGAGACTTCGGCAAAGGGAAGGTCCTTGAGCTTCGAGACCACCCAGGCAACCTGGCCGATCGTGCACGGCTCGTTTCGCCCCTTAACCATCTTCTCGTCGCCCACTTGATGCTTCTCTTTCTTGATAGCCGCAGGTATAAAAACCTCTTTCATCGGCATCTCGCTTAGGTATCGATGCGAAGCATGGCTCGGACGGATCTCACACCACGGGCAATCTGCAGGAAAAAAAAATTAAATCAAGTCAAATCAAGGCACCCGCTTTCTTCACTCATAAATCTCGCACAGAGGTATGCTTCTCCTTACCGGTCTCAAGCAGTATCCTATCTAAGGGCACCGCCTTGACGACTTCTAAATTGTCTTCTGTTTTCAATGAACTAATGATGATCTTTGGTGACCAGAAAGACAGATTACTGACAAAACCTTTGCCTCTTATATTGAGAGAAATATGGGGGCGGGGGTCGAAGACCAGACTGACCATCCATTGATTCCGATACTGAACCCCAAATCAACCAACTCTTTCATCTCATCGATGGTGCCCGTGAAGCTATGGACGACGCCTTTTTTGCGCGCGGGAAGGATTTCTTGGGCTGTATGACGTGCTTCATGAGCGCGGATGATCTGGACAAAGTCGACGTGAGCTTCCGAGGTTCGACTGTGCAGAAACAACGGGAGCTTGTATTTAGTGGCCAGCTCCACTTCAAATCCAAGCAAGTGATCGAAAAAAAAAGTCAGCTGAGGGTGATTTTGGTTGACATTCGCTGTGATAAAAATTTGACAATTGCTAATTCACGTTGAGGGGGAAAGTAGCGCAGTTGAGTCTCTTTGGAGCAATGCGATAGGCGATCATAATCTGCGAATGGATAGTTCGGAATCAACACATGGGTACATTTATTCCATCCAGACGAGAGCAAAGTGGCGGGGATGGATGGAAAGAGGGCGTACCGAGACCACATTCACCAACAGCCACGACTCTCCTCTGACCTGAAGCTTGGTCTTCAGCTATGAGTTGGTCTAGAGCTCCAAGGTATTTCTTAGCAGTACTGTCGACATCTGCAGGATCTTCTTGACGAGCACCGACCTCGAATTCGCCGGCTCTACAGGGATGACAGCCCACGGTCGCATATAGTCCCTCTTCATTTGAGAAAATTTCATCACATCTACCCCCGTCAGTTGAGACGAAAGTTTTGCCGTGTAATCATCCAGAGCTGGTTTCTGTCGGAAATGAAGAATGATGTTCATATTCACCATGTTCAAGCGCCAACGCCCGCACCTCCCTCGAGCCGCTGAGACAGTCCCCAGTCAAGATTTGCTTCAACACTCCAGCCGCCCGGGCGCGAACCAATATCTGATCGAAATCATCTGCGAGTGTCATTCACATCAATTCCATTTTTTCAAAACCACTGAAGCAGATTCGGGAAAGATGCTATATTGGCTCACTGGGATGGGCTTGTTTACCATGGTATTCCCCTCGGAAGACTGGGTCGCCCAAGTTGGATCCGATATCTGATATGTCCGTACCTCAACTATCAGTCCAGCTAGAAAGAGAGAGCGCACGGATAAATCGGAAGGGCAGAATCCCACCAATAAATCTGCACGCCATATCTTGAGCTGCTGTCCCTTCGAGCTGCCCGTTCTGGGTGGGCATGGCAGACATCCTTCCACGGGGTGTGAAAGAGGGGACCTTCGAGTGATAGATGGAGAGAGCTTTCTTGGTGGGCCGCAGCTGGACGATCGAATGAATTCGTTGTTCGCCAAGCGAGACAAATCGCATCTCTTGCTTCTTCTGCGCCCGTCCACTCTCCTGTGCATCTTGGCGCTGCAACCACCCGGGCGTCCCCGGGATGTAGGATGCTTCCGGCTCGGGGGGCACATCACCACAAGAAGAAACAAAACAGAGTAATCAGAAGGTGGACTCATTTATGTCTTCAAATCTACATACTTGTAAATTTCTCTATTCCAAGTATATTAAAATCTGGAGATTTAACTAGGGTAGGATGGACGCCTAAATGAGTTTGCCTAGTGCTTCTCCACAATAGAGCTACATCAAAGGATGGAGATTTAATGAACCCGGAAATGAGTCTGCCTAGATTAATTGCCATCAAGGATGTTTCAAGATACTTCTATAAAAAAATAAAGTCAAAACCACCAGGAAAACTTTCTGCTGAATACACATCAGATGGCATGAAGGAAGATTGACTGTGGGTCTAATCTGAAGAGCAGGGAGCTTTCTCAGAGGGTCTCTGTTGAAAATTCAACTCTTCCATTTCTTTATTTTCATAACATTTTTCTTACTTCTTTAAATCACTGATACTATAACAATATAAAAGAATTCTGTTGTGTGTAAGCTGTTATCTTAAATTCTTGTAGTCAATGAACCCTGAAAATGAATCTTATTCACCAACTTATCTCAGTAAATTGTTTCTAATCTTTTGATCTCTCTCAACAGATTAATTAGAACTAACTCTTGTCATATTTGATGGATTTATTTTTCTTATCAAGCTTATCTGGTCGGACTAACATTTAGAGTCTTATCTAGTCTGTCTTGTCTGAACTCAAAATCATCTCTCAGTTGTTTTTCTTCAATTTATTTTTAGTCATCTCAAACCACAACTTTAACTGTTTTTACATAGATTATATATTTAGACTAGAAGCAAGCAATATCATCATTGGTTTTTCTTCTTCTTTTTCTGCAACTTGGGCCAATCCAGTTAAGAAATTCACTGCCCTAATTTCAATTATTCACCACCACTCTTGAGCCTGAGGTTAGAACTTCAACAGTCTCAGGGTGGACTGTTTGGTGTATCATGTGTACAAAATTTTATATCTAATCTGATGATGTGACATGTAAGCCATTGTAACAAATCTGGGGTACAATTAAAGCTGTGCACATGTCTTGAGTGCACCCCATTTCTCTATCATGTGGTATATGCACACCAATAACCTATTGCAAGCACATTTAACTTATTTCCACATGATTTGAGTGCTGAATGGATGTTTTGAGCGCAACCCATTGCTCTATCATGTAGTATATGCACAGAAATAAGTTATCGTGACAACATGTAAAGTATTTCCACATGATTTGAATGCTTCCTGAATCATTTTGTTGGAGAACAATCCTGAATCATTGAAATACAGTATGCATGTGCAGTTATCCATAAGTTTTGGTTGAAATTTTCAACAAACCCAAATTATTCTATCAATCCCAATGGTGGGCCAGCTATGCTACATGTAGCATGAGAATATAGTAGTGTTAGCTTATTAAGCTACACTACCTTAAAATCACTTTTAGCACCAATTTGTGGCAACTAACACTACAGGATTTTGATAAAGAAAAAAAATTAGCAAGTGTTGTAAAGCTCAAAAGTGTCAGTGGAGTGTAGAAAGGGATGAATGAGGATAAATCTGACCTTTTGTGGTTCTAAACACTTAACAAGCCCCCCAATCTTGGATTGGAAGGTTTAACAAAGTGATAGGAGGGGTGTATTAAGATACTGCTGTTTTTTAGAGTGGCTTGGGTTTGGATAGATGAAAAAGGGGTGTTGAATAGTGGTTAATGATGAGAGTGGGAATTGAAAAAAGGTTGGTGTTGATAAAGAGGGGTTATGATTTATGAGTTATGAGTGATGAGTGGTAATAAATGATGAGTAATGAGTAATGAGATGTGAGGTGAGGGAGCAAGTGCTTCAACAGGGATTGAACACAGGTCCTAGTGATGGAGGTTTATGAATTGATAAAGGGTTTGAGTTTTGAAAGGGTAAATAGCCTAATGGTAAAGGAACCTGTTAAACCTAGGCTTTGACCAGGACTTGAACCAAGGGCCTCATGAAAGTGTCTAAAGGGTGTGATAGGATATATAAGGGTGGATGGAATTGTAAAAATATAATATTGAGTGGCTTATAATAATAAAGAGTGACCAGAAGGCTTAGTGTTTATAGGGGATAAAGACTAATAAGGGTATGTGTAAATTCTGAGGCCAGAATCTGGTGAGGAATGTGGGAATGAAAAACAAGATACAAGATTATATAGACAAGAGTGAGGGATTTTGGCTGGCCTAGATGCACAGAATTGAGAGAATTCAGCCAAAATGAGGGATTTGTGCTGGTCTGGAAAAGCCATGGAACGCACAAGAACAAATAAAGCTGAACTGAAATACACAGCCATCAGGTCATGTGCTTGCACAGCCTGTCAAAATGTGGTGTCAGATGAGGAAAATAGACTAAAATAGTGCATGCAGATCATGGAAGTTGATGAGTGCATGGCCACAAAAAAACTAAGATAAGTAAAATCCACTTATTTAGACTGCATGAGTCATGTTCTTGAACCAAACACACTAAAATAGATCAGATCATGTAAAATCCACTTATTTAGCCTGCATGAACCTGCATGCACATGTACATGTGCATATGATTGAGTGTATGGGGTGAGTGTTGTATTCTTTGGATATTATTGTTATGTAGTATATGAATTGGAGATGTGAACTGACGGTGGTCAAAATTGGTGTGTAAATTCTGATCCAAGGGGTTTGAGAGGTTTCCGTCCAAGGTGACGAGGGGTTAAAGTGAGTTGTGGAGCCAATTTCTTCCATCAGATTTTGTGATTTCTGTCCTTTAGTATGAGAAATAGGGGAAAAGATAGAAAAAGAATAGAAATATTTTTTTTCTTTTAATTGTGAACATTTAAGCATACCAGCATAGAGTTAGTTGAGCCCCCCAAAGTACAACTAACGCTAACCAAATTTCCTGTTAGTGGTTTTGTATCAGTGTTAGCAGTCAAAAAATATACACTAAGCTGTAGAGTAGCTTGTGTATCAGCTACACTAAACTGTAGTGTAGTGTTGCAGTTTTTTTTTGTTTTTTGATTTTCAAGTTTCTTTTTATTTAAATTGTGATTTTTCATTTTTATTTTTTTAAAAAAAAAATTAAATTTTGATTTGTTGTTTAGCTGTAGCAGCTTACATATATGGTCAACATTGCTTTTATTAGAATATCTGGAGTCGTAATTTGAGCTCAATTGGCACAAGGTCATGCCTGTATCTAATTTGACACAGTGGATCACATTTGACCTTCAGACAGACCAAAATCTTAGTTCTGCTATACCGTATGAGGATAAAGAACTTGAATATTAACATCAAACATGAATAACTGTTTCAACATATCAACTTTTCACTTCTTTAACAGTTCATTTCATCACTTTTCTACTAACACTTACTCATCATTCAATTGTCCACTGTTTTTCTTGTAAAAACATCTTTTATATCTTGTTTAACTAAATTATAATTCTTATTATAATGGCTGATCTTCAATCAATTCATTTTTTTCTTTCTCTGCCTATTTGTTTTTTGACTCTTCCTTTTCTCATGATGATGATTATAATATTGAAATGATTGATATCAGGATGAAATTCCCCTGGTGACTTATATTTTTTGGGGGCTGGGTACGCGACCCCCATAAATTGGATATGTCAACCATAGAGAAAATATCACCAAAACTGATATTTCCCAAGTAGTTGAAATTCTGTAATCTCATTCACACTTCCTTTATTCTAAATATAATACATTACTTATTAATATAATGATAAGAACCTTGTTAATTAATATTATTGTTGTATATTAATTAATTTATTGTGGCACATAATATTATTCTAAAGTAAAAACTGAGAATAGTATCTTGCAAATGAATATACAGCTGAGAAAATATGTTTTAGTTTAACATAGATTATTATAAGATAATTTATCAATAACCTAATGTTAATTGAAAGAGCTGAACTAGAGGTACACAATTATATGAGGTGTGTTATAATTGTGTACAATATTCAATAATTATCATACCATTAATTATCAGCTCTGGATTATGCATAAAGAATGTGGAACAACTTTAATATGCATCTTATAATTAATATTGCATAAGAACCACATTTGGCTAGAATTCAAATAGTGGTGAAAGCACCCAAAACATGTGATAACAACTCCATGTGCTCAGATTAAACAAGAGAAAATTATACCACATGATAATTGAACCTAACTTAATCAAACAGTGCTCCTATCATGTGTTATTAATTCATCC
>LAVV01012750.1:0-10704 GCA_001263375.1 Puccinia sorghi
TGAACCAAGGGTTGATAAATGCTTGACCTCCCATCAACTTGTTCATTGCATGATAGTGTGGACACATGCTTTCAAGCTTCTCATCAATTGTACTGATTCCAGCTGGAATGAAAAACTGGGAAGCTGTACAACCCACATCACAATACTTCTACCACTGACAATATTGGCCAAATTTTCTTCTCTGCACCTCAAAATTCCGCGCCTTGGCTCAAGAACGCGGGCTTACAGGCTGATTGGACTGATGACGAGGTCAAGGGATGACCTTCGGGCCCATGTGGAGCACGGGAGTGGCCCAGCTGAGTCAAGTTTGCTCGAAGAATCAGGGACAGGTCCTTTCCCTACAAACCCAAAATCAAGTTAGCTTTTGGGCTGCGTTGCCGATCAGGCATGTATGGGACGGGGCGCAGAAAGCGAGTGGCGCAAAAAATAAACAAAACGAAAAAACGGACAGTCCCAGTCCGCAAGCTTTTTGGGATTGGCTGTATTTGTCCTCTCAACTTCTCTGAAACTCGCTCCGTGTTCGAAGTTCGACGGGGGAGTATGATCTGGAGTGTCTCATCATGACTCGCAAAAGAGCACCGTGCGACGCTGTTCCGTCTGGTTGCTTCAGGCTTGAAGGTACAGTATGTTTCTTGGTGCTGACGTGTATGTACTCACCACAACTGGCCGCTTGGGCGTCGGTGTTGAACTTGAAGAAGAACGTCAAATTCCCATTCGCTTCCTCGCGCTTCATTTCTGTTGGAATAGTCCCCACAGGCGTCCCTATCCTGCCGCTTCCCCCAGGCCGCTGGAGTGTATACAATTAAAGCGCTAGTCAAACTTAGTCGGTTTCTTCATCATCCTGTTACCCGGGTGGGTTTCCCATCCATCATCACCTTCACGATCAAGTGCATCACCCACTTCTCGAGCAAGAGCTCTTTAGGTGGTGAGGAGCTTTCTAAATTACTGTGTAATATCGGTTCATGCTAATCCAATGCCGGCCTCACGTTCCAAAGGTACCAACACGATGCACACACCCTACCTTCTTTGGCTTCTCCTGATAAGCATCTTGATTCCCGATGGCAAAGCTTTGGTATTCGATGAAGCGGATGCAATACCCGTGAAAGGCCATCGGTTTGGGACCACCAAACACGTCAAAACACCTAACAAGGAGACCTGCGTCACGTTTTTTTCCAAGAGAGAGGGCAAGTATTGGTACGCCGCAAACGATTCAGGTAAATCAGTGATCTTCCAAGTCAAGGAAGCGAAGTCCACCGACCCCTGGGGAGACACTCTCGTTCTCCCTCCAGATTATGAAACCAAATTGCCCATTAGAAAGGCGCGAGAGCTCAACGTCCGCTTTCCACGACCTGTTGTCGAAGAGCCTCCACAACTGACAAAGGAGCCTGCAGGGGAGGCTCCTCCGTTGAAAGAGCTTCCAGAAAACCACTCCGGTCCGAAAGACCTTTCAAAGCAAGTCGGAAAGAAGCTAAAAGCGCACGTCCGGCTTCCACGCATCGATGACGAGGAGAATGCCCCGCCGCTCAAAGAGCTCACAGCAAAAGCCTCTCGCCGGAAACAAGTTTCAAAGCGAGTCAGACATACCTCTATGTCTCAGCCTGATCAGAAGTTCTCCATTAGAAAATTATTGGTGGTCTTGTTCTTGATTCCTCTTCTTTTCAAATACTCAGGCTCACAAGGTTAATCCTACTATTCCTAAATTCACGTTAGGAGTGAATGAACTGCCTTGTCTGACCTCCCAGCCCCTTTGTTTTTAACATGATCACTAATTTGTTGTTGCCTCTTTCCATTCCTATAATAATATACTACCCCATTTGTCTCACCTGTGTACTATTCACAGAATAATAATCATTTTTGTGATAGATTTATCCTGCCCAAAATTTGCTCATCCAATCAGCATGCCTTGATCTGGAAGCTTGCCTTGATGTAGGCTGCAATATTGAGACCAGATTTCAGCATATATCTCTTATCCTCCAATCCCACCTGCCTGTTGAGACTTTTCATTCTGATTCTGTGTTCTGCTTCCAGGTGTTAGTTTCCTGCCACACACTGTGACATCTCATGTGTTTTCATTCTCTATATAGCCTGGGGCAGCAGGCGTGGAAGGATCCTTTTCTCATCCTTCCACACTCGCTCCGTGCTCTGCTATCCCAGGTCAGTTTCTCTTCTATGTTTCATTTTCTCTTCTGTTTCTTTTCTTTCTTTCTCTCTTTATTCAGTTGCATAGTTGCAATTAATCCTTCCACACTCACACCATGCTCTTCTGTCCCCGTCAATTGCAATACTCCCTGTAATCCCCACTACGTCTTTGGAAATTTGGAGTGATCCATTTGAATTGTAGTACCACCAGTAATTCATCAAAGGCAATACTTCTCCCCCTTCGTAAAAAAAGGTAAAAATCAAGGAAGTTAGGCACTCAATTTATCACCCGTCAGTGGATAAAAAGTTTCACATCCTTTCGGTGATGGAAGGAGCAGCAAATAATTGGATGTCTTGGAAAAACCACAAAATTTGTCACTGCTCACTGTGACTATTGCTGCTGAAACAAAGAAGTGAAAAATTTGCACAGGGTGTTTGGAAGAAGTTCTTATGCATGGGTATATTTCTGGGCCATTTGTTGGGGTGGAAGCAAAAAGGTGGTAAAGCACCGGGTTTTAAAACCCTTGATGGAGATGCTCCAAGGGGTGTGCAAACAAGAAGTTGAGTTGCTGCAGCTGTGCTTGCGCTGACCCCCCACACGGGGGCTTGGCTGGGCCGGTGATGAAAGAAAAGGTCAAGAAGGATTTCGCAGTCAACAGGAAACCACAAAGATGAGTGAGTGTTTCCCTTCGATCGAGTCGATGATCGCATTGTTGACCGAGCTTATCTTCCTGCGCCCGATGGTCACAGTCCAGTGGTAAGTAGAAGTATTTCTTCCCTCCCATGCATCCAGACAATCTTCTCACAAACTGACACTGTCTCGAGCACGTTTATAACCAGCCCAATCTGCGCGAAACCGATACCCTCAGGCGATATCAATCGACATTTGGACAGCGATCACTTCGACAACGCAACGAAAGCAAAGCCCACAACCACCGCCGTTCAATCTACCCTAAACTTCCAACCGTCTTGCCCATCTGACACCCAAAGTAAAATGACTGGCTCTGCGAAACGTCTTCATTCCAAAACTGAACATCCTGATCATCATCAACCTGTACTCAAATCACCATCATCCTCTCCCCCATCCATCATGGTCGAAACACCTTCTCAATCCAGAAAAAAATCTCGTCTCAACTCGGACCCTTCCTTCAAATCCTCCCTTCCCATACCTTCCAGTTCATATCCTTCTACCTTCAATAAACCATTGGCTGAGAGAGTGAGACCTAAATCACTCGAGGAATTTAAAGGTGGATATGAATATGTGATTGCTTGCATGTCAATATTCTCATGGCTAATTGGTCCCTTGTTTTTGTCATTCTTTCTTCCATGAGACAGGACAAACACATCTGAGATCAACTTTGAGGACACTGGTTGCCAGCGGGAATTCATCGATTTTATGGGGCCCATCTGGCTCGGGAAAAACCACCCTAGCCAGATGTCTTAAGAACTCCCTGAACGAGCGAGAGAACGCTCAAAAGTACGAATTCTTTGAACTCTCAGCCACCGAATTCTCCACTTCCGAATGGAAAAAGATCATCGATCAGCATCATCTTTCATCTTCAGCCAACCATTCAAGTGTCTCACACAAGAAGATCTCCAGCTTTTATAAGAGCTCTTCTGCCACTTCGATTCCTATCATCTTTATTGATGAAGTTCAACGATTAAATAAGTCTCAACAAGATTGTTAAGTTCCATATTCGGTTTAGCCTTTCCTTATTATTTCTTCTTGGGATCTCGAACGTGAACCGGCTCTCATGCCCGAGGTGGAATTGTTTAGTGTTCTTACCCTTCATAGAAAACGGCCGAATGATCATGATATTTGCCACGACCGAAAACCCGTCATTCAGACTAACTACTCCGCTCTTATCGCGATGTCGACTACTGAAACTGAATCCTCACAGTCCCGATGAGATTAGGCAGATTCTTCTGAGGGCACTCGAGATGGAAAAATCATCCTCTTCATCTTCCGTCGAGGTCCCCTCAGCCATGATAGATTTTTTGTCCGATAGCGCCGACGGTGATGCTAGAGTCGCACTATCTAACCTCGAAATCATCATCCATGCTTTACAACTTGACCCCCATCTGGATCACCAAGCCCTCAAAGAAATCATCGGCAAGAAATTTCTTCTCTACGATCAGTCAGTTCTCCTCTTTTGATCACCGCCTTTGCTTTCTCAAATCACTGCCTCGTCTTTCCAATTGGGAGCAGACTTCTAACATTATTTCCACAACATGCATTTTACACAGGAGTGGTGATAATCACTATGAGTTAATTTCTGCTCTCCACAAAAGCGTTCGGGGCGGTGACGCCGATGCGGGACTGTATTGGCTGGCAAGGATGCTCGGTAAGTTGCTTTCTAGCAACCTGTTTCTTCAATTTTCCATCTTGACTTAACCCGATGAACATCTTTTTACTTCTTTTGTCGTTAAATCAAACAGAAGGCGGCGAAGATCCTCTGTATGTGGGTGTGTTGGACTCAAATTGACCCCCTGAAAATCCTTTGGAGTTATATATCGGTCGCACAAAAATTGATGGTTAATTTTAATTGGAAACATTGAAGCTAGAAGATTGATACGAATGGCTTCTGAAGACATAGGAATGTCGAATCCAAGTGCCTTAACCCAAGCCGTCAGTGCATACCAAGCAACCCAACTAATCGGTATATTCCTTTCTTCTCTGTGATAGAAGTTCATTGATGTCCGTTATAGTGCTCTCGTGCTGATCCTTGTTCTGCCGCTTTCGCGGCGTTTTCCTGATGCTGATAATCGCAGGAATGCCTGAGTGTGATTGCATTTTAGCTCAAGTAGTAGTTATGTTGGCCGAATCTCCTAAGAGTGTACGGACTTACAAGGCGTACGTCACAAGTTCTCGTTTATTGTTTGGTCTATTGATTCGAAGAGGGACTGAATCTACACCTGTGTGTAGGTACAAGAAGGCAAAAGCTTTCGTCAGCTCTTTCCCCTCTTATCCTGTCCCACTTCATTTGCGCAATGCGCCGACCAAGTTGATGAGTGACGTGAGTTCTATCTTTTTCATTTCATTTACGAATGATGATGATTTTTAGAGAGGTTGATTTTTTTTTTTTCATTCTTGGCAATTTTACACATCAATACATAGCTTGGATATTTTGCGGACTATAAGTACGAGCCGGATTATGCGCATCCAATTTACCAAGAATTCCTTCCGAAAGAAGTAGTGGAGATGAAAGGGAAGTTGAGCAAAGGGGGAGGAGGACCGGCGGCAGGAAGTGCGTGCTTCCTGCAGCCGAGATCGGAGCGAATCGAGCGACAAGCATCGTCGAATGAAAACGACAACCATCATTATCATGATGATCATAGTCTCACAAATCGAGACGGAAGAGTAGAACCTCCTCCAAAGGATCTCGACACACTACTAGCGAATCATCAATCTGACAAATGGACTACCCCCGATGGGAAACTCGTCGACTTGCATCTCCTCCGGCAATGGGAAGTCCATTTCAATCAGGGCCAACCGTGGATCGGCCGCCATCATCTCCAACCACAGTGATGTATGCGCGTCCCTTGTATTGGCTTGTATCAACTGAATCTCTTCCTGTCATACTTTTCTTGTTCTTTGTTATTTTTTTTTTCTGCATGGTCATCTGGTTTCATTTCCTAGGCTTGATGATCGCTTGGGTCGTGAGCTTGGCAGTTGACTTGCGATTGTACGTCTTCTCGGTGCGAATAATAAGAAGAAAGTGTGTATCTTGTGACTAACCAGGTTCCTCGACAGAATGTGTTTCTTATACTCACTTGCAAGGTGAGATTGCAATTAAGAAAAGTGTTCGATCCAAGATTGCAGAGTCCCTGCTTGTTAGTGTGTGAAGATATTCCACTGGAGACAGGTTTCATTAAGCTGCAACAGGGATCGAAGAGGAGTGGTGAACAATACAATAGAAACGTTTGCTAATAACCCTTTCGTAAAGAAAACATTACACTTATCCTGAGTAAATACTCTTCTCTTGAATTATGATAATGATAAGAGTGAAATTCCAGTACAGGAACCATATGTACATGAGCGATTCACTAAAACCGCATAACAAAAAAAAAAGTCTATAGGAAAAGAAAAAACTGCAAAAAAAAAAAAAAATGGGGAGGGGGGAGGGGGGGAGAAAGCAAGGGGTAGATTAAGGATGATAATTATACTGGTTGTTAGCGGTGTTATTCTTGAGGGGAGGGGTGTTGGAAGAGGAGGAGTTACTCTTGGGTTTATTGGGAAGAGTAGCAGGCAGGGAAGGGGAGGAGGGAGAGAGGGGATTTTGGGCGACGAAGGGGGGTGTAGGGGCGGAGAAAGATTGGGGCGGGAGGGCCTGTTGGAATGCGAATTGTTGTTGTTGTTGTTGCTGCTGCTGTTGCATCGGGAAGCCATAAATGGATTGGTGCGCACTCATCATCCCGCCGTTGGGCATGCCTTGAGGCGACATCATGGTTGCTTGTTGACCCAGCGCGGAGTATCCATATGGCGCCATATAACACTGCAAATAGTCCTCACCATATTTTTTCAGCCGGGTCTATCTACTTCTCCCCCTCAGGAGAGAATCACACATACCTGTTGGGCATACGCTTGTTGGAGCTGCATCTGGTGCTGCTGGAAGAGCAGCTGTTCGTACGTCGCTCCTCCGCCCATCATCCCTCCTGCCGCCATCATCTGGGGGTTATACATCATCTGCATCATCGCCGCCTGATTCATCATACCGTTGGGGTAGCCCGCTGGATAGCCCATCGCGCCGGGAGCACCAGCCATCATCATCATGGACTGGCGCTGTAGCTCATCATTCTCGCGTTGACGCATGGCCTGTTCACGAGCACGCACCGTGAGCATCGCGCCCATCCCGCCATCCCGCTTACGGTCGCGCTCATGGCTGGCAATCGCCCCCAGTAGTCCACTCTGGATAGGCGGGGCCTTGTGGTTGACGTGCAGGAGCGGCTCGCCCGACCGATAGGCCGCCTCCTGCGTTGACTTGGCCGACTTCTCTTGTCGCTCCTGCATCACCCTATGCAACAGTCCATGTTGACTGAACGCCGGCCGTAGCGACGGGTCATTCTCCGCCGGCTCCGCAGGCTGATCCCGTAGCACCGCCGGAATCTCTCGCCGGGAAGCAGGATTGGGAAACTGTCCCACCTCCGTCCCTTGGTTGACAATTTGTGACATCGGACGCCCGTCTTGTGGGTTACCCGACGTGCTATACATTGAATACGTCCCCTCTCGGGGCGCTTGAGGTTGATTCAGTGGTTGACGTGCCTGGTTTGGTTGCAGTCCTATCAAAGGTTTTTTGTTTTGTTTTATGGTGTGTAAAAGTAATTAACTTTTTTTGTCGGGCAATTTGGTTTTTGTTTTTCAGGTGGAGCAAAATCACCAACCTCGTTCGGAGACCGATCGAGGGATCGCAGTAGGCAGCCGATACTTCTTCAATCGTTCATCCTCTTCTTCTGCTTCTTCGCCATCTTCCTCGTCCTCTTCATCATCATCGTTGCGGTTATCCTCGTCCTCATCGTCATCGCTATCACTATTCCAGGAAGTGGAAGGTTTCTTTTTTGTAGCGGAGGCGCTCCGGCCGGGTTTTCCGGGACGGAAGCCAGCTGCTTTGCCGGAGGCCTGAGAGGCTTGGACAGCCGCCAGACGGGCAGCACTCTTCTTCCCAGCGGCAAATGAGGATGGGAAGCTTGTCTTGGCTGCGTGATGCTCGGGGCTTATAGGAGCCGATTCGGGCTGAGGCGAGGCATGGGCAGGAGGTGGTTTCGATAGAAACTCGTGTGGCGGAGAGGAGGGATTGGGAGAGGTAGAGGACGAGCGAATGGTAGTTTCCATGGTAGGATTATCATCGGCCAAGCTCAAGGCATAAATCATATCGTCAAATCCTTCATCGTCGAGGTTTTTTGTTTGAGAGGGGGATTGACGGGAAGGGGAGGGCTCATTACCCCGTGAAGCTGGTTGCTCCTCTCTGTTGGAAGACTTGCTGGGATCTCTGTTGGAAGACTTGCTGGGAGGGGGAGCGACTCTTGAGGAGGGGTGGAGTGAGGCATTAGCATGCATATCTGCAGTGTCGAGGGGATCTTGATAAGAGAGATAGGCAGCGACGGTTTGGAGGTCATCATCGATAGAAAGCGGTCGGGCTGGCTTCGGAGAAGAAGACATGGAATGATCGGAAGATTGATCCGGTCGTAAATCCTACGATGAGGGAAAGCGCGGAGAAGAGTCAGTGAATGAGAAAGTAGCCGAAGAGAGAATTCGATCCCAGTGACCTTTGATTGAGGCATCTCCGAGGGTGAGTGACAAGTTGAAGGAGGGAATTCCTTGTTGACCGTCAAGGCCGAGGCGAAGAATGGATTGAGCCAGGTGAGGCCATCCAGTCGACCGGCAGCGGTCATCCAGAACACGTCCTGCAGACGATTGTTTGGCTTCAGGACGAAATCACTGCTTGGCCCTCAGAAGGACTAGGACTCAGGCCAGGGCAGACCTGAAGATTATTGAGAGAGCACAAAAACAGGGACCTGGTCTCACGAATGCAACAGATACATCCTCCCAAAAAATAACCTCGACTGTGTGGGCATTCTTATGGGTTGAACCAGCAGGAAGAGACGGCAGCTCACCTCTGCCAGCTAACAAGAATTCCTCTGTGATGAGAATGCAGATGGCAAGGTTCACTCCTTTAAAAATGGGGCTTGAGCATTTCTGAAGATTGCTTGGCAAGCAGATTTATATAGACCTAGGGTATTCAAAATTGAAACATAAAATTGTAATCACTTTTCACATGATTTGTTTTTGCAGGGACTTGTCAAAATGCAACCTTGGTCTACTCTTGTCTCATCAATCCAAAATTCTCAAGATGGTTCCTCCAGGAACTTTGCCAAGCTTCAAGAATCCCAAAAAGATATCAAGCTTGCATTTGCGGGTCCTTCAAGAAAGATGGGCTTGTCTAACGGTAGGATGTTGGTTATGGGAGAAAGATAATGTTATGGACATGATGATGTTGATGTGCTGCATAATTCCTCATAAAATGATCATAGAAGATCAATTGCCTCACAATATAGCCAATCCAGAATCTCAAATTTTCAAAACCATCATGACCCCGTCTTGGCTCACACATGGAGAACACAATCTTCATGAATGTGTTGCCCATGGACAGCTGAACAAGGACAAAATATACAATTGGCTCCTTCAAGGCAATGAGGTGGATTGAACTCATTCTCATCTTCTCCCATGTTTTTTTCTATTTTTAATTTCTTTTCTTTTCAATTGTCATATTACTTCATCTTTTGAGTTTTTCTTACAAAATTTTCCTTGCTTATTGTCTCACTTTATCCTCATTTTTTCAATAAAAACACATCCATTGGTCTATGAATTATAACAATCACCTTGTTTTTTTTTTTTTTTTTGAAAAAAAAACAATCGCCTGTTCAGTTTCTTATTGAATTCAATTGCATTGCTTGCAAGAAATCCTTTCCATTCCTCAATCCAAGAATTGTGGAAGACAAGAAAAGAAGACCATAACAGACATAGGCAAGCAAGCACACAAACAGAGAGAAGCAAGAACACAGTGAGAGACAAGCAAGCACATAGACAGATCAAAGAAAGCACACAGACAGATTCAAGCATAAAAATAAAAGACCAACACAAGGAACAAGGAGAGTAACCTATTCCAAACTGTTCCACTGTTTAATTATTTTTCTCTTTAATGGCAATAAGAACTTGACAGGCAGCAGGGTTGTCAATTTTGTCTGATTCTTGGAGAATATTGAGATCTTTCATCTGGATCTTGCTCTGTCAAAGTTCCTTATCAACCACCTTTTTTTTTCTCCTCCAACCCTTGCTTTTTAACTTCAAGCTCATATTTCATCTCCTCAATATTGAGTCTCTGTTGAGAGATCTCATTTTTTTTCTTGGAGGATCTTGTTACCATGGTTTATTGCTTTGAGTTGATTCTTGGAGATAGCCTTAAACTCATTTGCTTGCAAGAGGAGTTCATCATCTTTTTATCCATCAATACACCTGTTTGCAGCCTTTTGTCCAATAGGGCAAGATATGGAGGTAGTGGAACAAGCACTGGGAGTGCATATTCTTGTAGCAGTCAAGTCTGAAATAGCTTCATCCACATTGGGGGGGTTGGATGAGGCTACTTGAGAGCTGCCTGCCAAGATTTTGGTGCGGTTGTCCACTTGCCGTTTGGGCCCATTGTGGGACTCCTGTGGGACAAATAATAATATTTGGTAAAGATCCTCTGGGGAAATCCTTTGCTAGATACTTCAAAGCTATTACAACTGAAGGGTGGTTTGAAAGACCTGCCCCTCTAATAGTACTACACAAATGTAAGGACTATTGAACCAATATTTAAATAAAGAGGGCTGATTTCAAGACAGAGTTGCTATGTATAGTTAGCCTCTATCAGACCTATATCACCCTAAAAAACACTCTTGAAGAACTCTTACAACTTCTTATAATGGATAAACAACCCAGTGTGATTGATTATGTGAAAGGTTAGCACTCAAGACTAATACTAATACTGATACCACTACTACACTAATGAATATAAATCCTACCACTGC
>LAVV01012761.1:0-10193 GCA_001263375.1 Puccinia sorghi
AAAATTAGGTCGCGACTTTTGGGGGTCGCTGATCCAATTTATGGGGGTCGCGTACCCAGCCCCCTTTTAAAAATACACTAAGCTTTGTCCTAAATCTTAATACTAATAAACTAAACAAATTTGTAGCCAAAAAAAATTGATATTATCTCTAAACAAAAAAATTAATCATCCAGATCAAATACAACAGTTATCATGAAATTCAATTCTTTTTATATCTCTCACAGACACTATTTTTTCCAATTGAATGAACTTATTTCTTGATGTATTACATTACCCTTTCTATTCTAATGCAGGTGGATTAAGATAGAGTTAAACTCTGGTTTAGTTGAATTTGATATGCACATGTTTTCCTCATTTGTTGGGAGATCTATCAGCATGTTTTTATATTTTGTTAATGTAAACCTTAGGTATTCTTCCTGTTATTTTCTAGTAAAAAAATGAATTATGGCACTCAACACCAAGTGCTGGGAAATTTCCCCTGGTGTCATATACCCCCCAGGTAAACACCCACTTTTGGGTTTTGTTGGATGTGGGGAGCAGGATGAGCCTCAGAACCCGCACCACAGCCTTATTTGAGGTTTTACCCCAAACACTAGGATCTGGGGAGACCCCCCGGGTGGAGATGATTGGTATTGCGCTTTGTCAATCCAGTTACTCCCCTTGTTTTTGGCAGGGAGAGGGAGGGAAGGCTGGTAATTCAATACCGCCAAACTTCATTGCTTTCTTGGATTCAGAAGTATTCTCAGATCCTCCTTAACATACATTATTCTATTTGAAATTTTGATGGTATATAGTATACCATATTTTTTCAAAAATCACTTACCCCAAAAAGGGAGGCAATGTGTGCAGATTGCCATTCTGTACCCAGTATATAACACAACAATAACTCCACTGCTATACCCAAAAAACCACCCTCAAACATGGGCTATACACATTCGTAACCTCTGCCTCTGAAGACCCACAAAAAAGGCCATTACTTGGGGTTTTGTGTATGTAACAACAGGTTTATAACTGAGTTATACTATTGTAAGAAGGGAGTTAACAATGAGTAATTCCTATGTAAGAGAAATGTTTCTATCAAGGCAATATACAATCATTGCCTCCCCTTTTGGGGTGGTGTTTTTTTTTATATTTGGTTTTTAACTTTTTTTAACCAATAACAAAGAAAACAAGCACTAGAAAAGGGAGACACTTTGTTTCCACTTCTTAAGACATGTAATCTCCTCGACAGATTTTGGATTGAGCAAAGAGTGCTGTCATTAGAAGCTGTGGCAACCTTTGGAGAAACCTCTTGTGGAAGTCATGGTGGTGGCCAGAATTGATAGGAAGCCATAAGCCATATTTGATAGGATTGGAAATTTGTTTTGTTGATTTTTCCAGTATTGAAGTATGTTGGTCCTGTCAGGCTCAACATCATCTTTCAAGTAGAACAAGATTTCAGATTCTAGTTTTTCTGGAGCTTTGTCTGGTTCATAATTGATGTGATAGATACTCATGAAAGTAATTCCATACCCAACTTCACTCTAGGGATGACTGGCCATTTGAGTTGGGTTCATCAGCATTGAGTTCACTCACTTCAATTGCTTAACAGGTGGCTCCAAAGGATTTTGGGAGGATTGAAGGTCATTGTTGGTGGTTCTAGTGGTAGGTGGGGGGTTTTTGTGTTTCATTGATGGGGTGGTGGTGGAGATGGATATTGTTTGGAATAGATGTATGTCTACAGACTTCCCTGGCAATATCATCATATCCCTGGGTGGAGCCCACCAGACCCTGGGTGTTTCAGATGTGGAGTCTGGTGTTCACCTCAAACCCCAGGCCACACAGACGCCAGAATCCCCCTACTCAATTGGCTCATGTAAGCAGTAGCAATTCATTATTATTATTTTTGCCAAATGGTCATGAATTTTTGACCTTTGGTAACAATTTCATTATTTTTTTGTAAAAACTTGCTTATGTTGGTGGAATCTCTTTGGATTAGGCATAAATTCCAAAGGACTATGTCCTTATGTAAATGTAGCAATCAAAGATATTCAATAAACCCCAAATTGAGTTCACAGGCTAGCAAAAGTCTTGATGACAAGTAGATAATTCACTGACAACGTGTGAGACTCACCAGATAAATTGTGAGAATGGAGTTGTTTCAAAATGGAATACTATAAGAATCAGACAGCAAACTCCTCTGGACATCACTCCTAAACTGCGTCCCTCAGAATCAGGATTCCCCGAATATTGAAGACTCAAAATTCAAAAGGCTGATTCCTAGAAAGACAAGAAAAAAAATCACGCTGTAAGGGACCTCTTCCCTCCGTCAGTAACTGGACATCCATACACACGCTGAAAACTCACCAGGGCAATAACTTGCACAACTTGAAACAAATGAAAACTATGGCGATGTGAATGGCACTCTGGCATACTATTGTGTTATTCAAATCTATTCTTTCCCTTCTTCAGTTGTTTATTACATCATTAGTACAACTTCAAAGATAAAATAAATCAAGAAATACACCTCATTGAGACCGTCACACACAAAAGATGTGACATGTATTTAACGTCACTGATAGCAATTGCCAGGCGGGATTTTTTGTTTTCGGACATGCTTATGTGTCCGGTAGCAAAAGCCATATTTTGCTCAAGAAAACCGGATCAATGGCGGCAGAAAAAAGTGGGTTTTCCCGGATTTCACATGAGGCGGTTCCTCTGGACCGTACCGGGGTCCTGTGCACACACCCTTACCCTTAAAGAAATTCTTATAAATATTACGTGCTCATCCCATCGCATAGCGGGTACATGGCGGGTGGGAGACTAAATCGATGCACTTTTGATCTCTTGTGATCGCTTAATTCAAGTGAACGAGTACTGCCACCCAGCAACGCGAAACTTGAGAGTCCGTGAGCGGGGAGCGGATATTTTTTAAATCCCACGGATGTATTTTGGGGAAGGTGAAGATGCGGATGGGTCATGCTTGCATATCATAAAATTTGGGGGCTCTATGGCTGGGGTGGCCCGGTGGGCAAGGCCGACGGGGCGGAATTACCGGTGGTGCTGAAGATGCGCCGATAGAGAGAAATGCGATGTTGATGGGTGGAGTGTGGTTTGCGCAAATCGAAAGTTTTCAAGGAAGACTTGGATCGGAAAGCTGTCGGATTGCGAATAGAAAGGGGCAAGAGTCTGTTGGATGAGATGGTACAAGGAATTTTTTATTGTAATATAAAGGGGAGAGAATCTATGTACTGCATCCATCACCAAAGAATTGGGGCGTAAATCCGCCAAGGCAGTAGCGATTCCGTCGAGCTCGTCGGGCCAGGGCCTACTCCTTTCGCCCCGCCCGCCTTCTCTTCTACCCACAAAACGGAGAGCTTTCCCCTTCAACCCACACATCTGCAATTGTCATCCCCATCTCACCCAATGGCCCAAGCATCCTCTTCCTCTTCTTCTTACTACCAACGCCGGGCTAACCCTGAATGGCCTCCTCCCGCCAAAACCCCCAAGAAGTCTGGCTCTCGGAGCGCTGTGGCCTGTAATCTATGTCGTGCTCAGAAGGTATGATGATTTCCTATAAACCTCTCTACATTTAAGATTAGTCCCTTCTTTCTTCTTCCTAGCGCTTGCGCCATGGAACTTTCATGACGGCCACGTGCTGTCTCATCGGTAGGTAGTGTTTTTTTTTTGTTCACCGTTCGATTGGATGTGGTAATGTTCTCCAAATATCGCCGGGAGTATGGCCCGTGTCCATCATGGTGCCCTGTGACATGAAGCTCCGTTTTCCTGCGGCGAAACCCTTCAATTGTTGCACCTTCTTTTTTAATTTTTTATCTTCCTCACAGCATCATATATGTCATACTTCCTTGTTATAATCACACCATTTTTGTTTAAAATGTACATTTCCTTGATCATCGGCAGGCATGTTGCTTAAGCCAGTGGTGTGATTGTGGCTCATCTTTCTCTTGGGGCTCGCTACAACCTGTTTCGTTTCGTTTCTTATCTTTTTTTTTTGGCTTCGGATACGCTTTCTTTCCCTCAGGGACCCGCTTTTCAAATGATGATTTCCTAGCTTTCCTCCATATCCTCTCCAAACTTTGGGCCCACCCGGCGCAATTGATCTGCCTTGACATCGCATACTGACTCCCTGCCCTTTCCCCTCCCAATTATCTACGGTTTTTCCAGATGAAATGCGAAGGCCCATCATGTCAGCCGTGCAAAAGGTTAGCAACACCAGTCTATCTCCCTACCCCTACGTCATGTCTGCAACATCTGCTTTCCTCTATCGCCATTCCTCTATCTCTCCGCATAACTCCTCGGGCGTTTGCGCAGTATCCCTCCAAGATTTATTAAGTGCATGTTGTAGTATGCCCTCGACCCAGATGCACCTATTATTTCTAAGCTTAATTTTTCTGGTTGCGTGAATGGAGAAATGGCCAGTTGGGTGTGGGCCCCTATATCACCACTGGGACCACGTTGGGCCCCACGTTGGCAAACCCGGCCTACACTCCTCACCCTTTACATCGATACATGAAACTTAACCCGGACAATAACGGCCCGCAGCGAAATTCCGGACGGAAGATGACTTGCGAGTATCTTTGTCGCTGATTGTTTTGCATGATAATCCTCAAATAGGTGTCAGCGGCTCAAACAGCCGTGTGTTTTTGGAGAAAGTCAGGGGAGAGGTCGTCAGATCGTATGGGGTGAGCTAATTTGGCTTGCTCTCCACTCCGGAAGAATGTAATACAACTGTCAATTCTCAATGTTGGTCCTTTTCCCCAGCAAAACGCACCGAGGAGCTTGAGGCTCGAGTCTCCAAACTCGAGGAGGAGCTCTCAGAAACCAAAGCTCGGGTCTGTCGAGTAGAGGCGGTGGGTCACACTCCACTCTCATGTAAACTAACTCCGCTCCGGGTTATTTGCCACTGGTGGACATAGATCATATGCTCTATTTGGTCTAGCCAGGAACCCCATCGCCAGAGTCTATCTAGTAAGGGATAACTGAGCCTATCTTAACTTCCTCCAGTGTGTAGCGACCCTTCAAACTACCGCCAAACAGCCATCAGTGAAGCGCAAGCATTCACCTGAAAGCCCTCTGCAGGATGATCTCCAGCGAAGTCCCTCAACGAGAGACTCGATGGTTGAAGGACCTAGGACTAGCAAGGTAAATATCTCGTTTCCTCAAACTCCTCCCCAAAGAGAAATATGTGAAATTTCCATCAGAAAGACGACAAACAGCAGGGATATATCTTTTGATCTAACCAACGGTCGGTTTACGTGTGGGGTGTTGAGCTCTGGTGCGTGAAGCTGATTTTTTTTTATTCCGTGTGTATGATTTGGCCAGGCCATCAGAGCCGCACAATTTGGTCCGCGGAGGACAGACCTGATTGAACGAGGGATGCTGAGCCCGGAGATGGCGAGACGGCTGTTCGAGATGTGAGTGGCTGGTCCGCTCGGCACGAAAGGCGGCACTGGTCCGATTGCAAGTGGATGGTCCCCCGTGTGTGTGTGCTGACTTGCCCGGCCAACCCATCGTTTCGCGGTTCCAAAGCCATCAGACTCGCTGGGCACCTCAGATCCCTTGGTTGAACGTCGTGAGTCTCCCTCATGAAGACTTGGTTTGCTGCCCCGGCCTAATAACACGCAATCACGTCTCCTGCAGCCTGACACATTCGACAGCGTGAGATGGCACTCTCCCTTAATGCTGGCAGTCGGTTGCAGTGCCGGCGCCAAAGGGTGCGGCGATGTTGACACTTACCGGAAGATGAAAGCCCACGCTCTCGAGTTGATTCTCGATGTACATCATCTTCCACTCACATCTCCCAGACTCAAGCTCGAGTGTCTCAGCTTTTGAGAGAGAGGATACTGACCTTTTGGCGTCATAACATATCCGAATTACATCCAGGTAGTATTTTATCGGGTCTTCCCGCACGACCAGCCCCAGTCATACCAGGACCTGATTGCGGTGATTGGAGGTATCATCCATTGCGGATTTTTCATCGATCCGGTGGTGGTTGTGGACCATGCGGAATATCTCCGTGTTGAGCATTAAATTTCCCCTCCAGATCGTCCTCTAGTCCCAGTCATAAAAAAGCTTGCATCTCTTACCCGCCCTTTCCCCTTCCTACACATATTGTAGCTTAGAGATGTCTTCGACCGGATCCCTGAACCTCGCTGGCAATCCGAATTCGACCAGCGCCAATTGCTCTCCGTTGCCCGGACTTTTTTTGGTGTTTACATCCACTCCGTACTATATAGGTAAGAGGAAGAAAAATAAAATCTGCCCGATAAATAACTCGCACAATGTTAAGGCTCGATAGGTAGAGAACATCGGCTGATTTTATTTGTTTCTATCTGTCGACTGTGTTGTAGCACATTGACAGGTATATATTCCCAAACCATTCTTGACTCCTTCCGATCCTCTACTCGTGGATTCACGGGGCTTCCCAACAACAACTCAATAAGCTAGGTTATGATGATGCTCTATGATTTACTGAGCTCCTGTCTATTTTGCGACTAGGCAAACCCTGCGTGATGCGGATTGATAAGTCTGGTACGAGAGCTTTTTGATAATGTCAATCAAGATGAATACTTATAACATCTTCTGCTTTGAACTAAATACTTGCTCGTTGTGCATGGTATGGATGGGTCTCTAGTCTTGATTTTGTACTGTAAAATCATTTGTAACTCGCCATATAGTGTTCCAGAATGGGATGGCAATTTAATATAGTAAGTTTAGTTATTTATTTATTTACTACTTAGGTTGATATCGGCTGTAGGCTCACGATTTGGGACAATCCAGCTTTGTCAAATATTATGTGATAATGCAAGAGGCCCAAGAGAACCTGGACAGTCATTATCGATTGGGCTCCATCGACATTCATCAACGGCTTGCGGTCGTGGAGAAATATACCGCCTTGGTGAACCATTGGAAACGAGATCTAGATCGTCAGCATTTCTCCAGTCCTTCAAGATCCAACCGATTCCAACGATTGTTAAGCTCCCGTCGTACTTTTTTTTTTTTTTTTGATCTTAACAGGTGCCAAATTCAACTTCACTCCAGCTGCTGCAAGTGAATTCAAACATTTGTACCATCGAGTGCGTCCACACGTCCAACACTTTCTCTTTCTAGAAGCTTTATTGACCAAACTGACTCCGGTCCAGGCCTTCGCCTACTTGGCATGCTTCGTGACTGAAGACCTCCGTAATTCCTTACGTTGGAACAAGCGTAAGTCGGATTGAAGCGTTGTATCCACATCCCCACCCACAGAAGACATTCCTGTACGCTAATCATAATCCATTCCTTTTCCGATCTCGCTTGGACACAACCTTATGAGGTTGTTCCCATTTCACAGAAGGATTGAGATTGGCCAAGGAAGGCGTCGCCCATGCACTCGAGGTTCTGAAGCAATTTATAGATTCTAGAAGAGCTGAACCCGGTGTGCCCTGTGTTCACGTAAATAAACAGCACTTTTCCATTTATTCTCTCTCTCTCTTTTGTAACGTCCCTAATAGAACCGGTGCTTATTATAATAGAACCGGTGCTTATTACCTCTTAATCTCTTCCAAAATTCGCATAAACCCCACAGTTGGAGTATAGGAAGTGTACCATCGCCATCGCGACCGCCTGTATTCTGGAAGGCTGCTTGTTGATACCCGAACATATTGATTTTAGTTACTGTCGAAAGATCATCGAGACATTCACGGATGAGTTGGACAAAGAAGGTGGGGAATGGGGCACGGGGACGGAGGATAAATATGTGAAAAGGTTGAGGCTGGTTTTAGAAGAGTTAGACAGCCGGCCTGTCCCTCCCCAGTCAGCAAATACGGAATCAGACCTGTTGCCCCAAGAAGAGACCCCGTCCATGGAGACCAACGAGATCCAATCATCTTTACCTTCGCCACCTGACATGATCAACTCGGCTGGTTTTCTAGGCCCTTCAGCCCTCCAACATGATAAGGAATTGATTTTCGAGGCAGCACCGTCTAACAGTGCCCCACCAGAGGCCTGCCAAACTGAGCAGCTTTATGGGGGAGACCAGTTCTCAGACAGCACTTGGACACGCATGATGGACATGCCTATCCGATTAGTAACGCCACCCACCTCGCTTATGAGCCATGATCAATCCATGACGTCCTTCAGCCACGAGCCGTTGGAGGGACTGAGGATGGGCTGGTACGAGGACCAGAAGTCTTACGATGGCATGGAGTGCGAGTCAAGCATGCCGCCGATGATGGAGCAGCAGAGTCCTAAGGTGGTGTTTTCTTCTGACGAGGATCATGTCGCGGCAAGGCTGGATGAGAGCGGGGCGTGCTGGAAGGTAGACCCGTCGCACATCTGCTACAACAATGTCGACTCCGTCGGCTATCCACACCCAGGCGGAATGTGCCCGGCGCCGGATGGTGATCGTCGGCAGATCTACTCCTCCCTGCCCCTCCAACACTTCCCTCACCTCATCCAGGACGGAACCGACTCGGGCTCCAGCTTCTCCAACAACCTGTCCTCCTCCTTCGCCAGCCACCCTTGCCAGCCACCAGAAGACCACTCCCAATCCGCCTTCCTCATCCACCCGCAAACTCAAACCTTGAGGAGACAGCAAGTGCCTGCCACAACTTTCGACTTGATTCAATCTTTGGTTAGTTTCTCATTTCCGCTGTCTCTCTGGTCCTCGCCATTCAATCTTCATCCCATGCTCATCCCTTCATCTCCTTGCTCTGGCTTGCCGAGGGGTTTCTCTTTTTCCAGAGGACCGTTTATCCCGATCGGATCGACCAAACAACCTACCAGAATACCTCCTAGCATCAACACTGCCCATCATGGCGCGTCCCCCAGTTTATTTATCTTCCACCTCTTCATCGCTTATGCCGCCAATCGCCTCATCCGAGCACCGGTCTCGTTAATGGCCCCCGCATCACCGATTTTTTTCTCATCTTTTGCTGTCTTTCTTGTCGTTTTTTTCTCATCTTTGTGTGTCTTTCATGTCTTTCATGTCGTTTCCCCCCCTCCCCCTTTTCTTCTTATCGTTCTTTTTTTGTCGTCAGTGTCTCTTATTCGATGTGACTCATAATAACCAAAACCAATGTAATCTGGCAGAAAGGTACAACCACCACCCTTTCAATCCAAATCAAAAAATCATTTCCTCAACTTATGTATATATTGTGTTTCTGATAAAACTTGGACAATTTTTGTTATTTTTCATGTTGCCCTATGCGTTTTTTAGACACACCCCTATGATATTAGACAAGAGTTTCTGCCTTAGCTGTCTCTCGGCCTTGAAATCGTCCCAGCCTTTCCAGCAACCTGACACTATGTCCACCACTGCCATGGGCGGCTTCGATGCAGGAAGGGCGGTTAGCCTCCTCGAACCATTTTTTTTTTTCATTAAGATAAACTGCGATCAATAAGAGGCAAACACCATGCCTCCCTGCCCCAGATCCACCACCCTCCTAGCGGATTTTTCCTGGACAGTCCACCTCAGACGGCTATCAAGATAACTGAATATCTTATGGACTTTGTAAACGATGCGGCCTCGGACAAGAAAAATCCAACTCAGAAATTTAACCTAGATCAGACCTTCGAAGTACTATCAAGCAACATCACCTCGATGTACAGAAATCTTCAAATCAACCCAAGAGAAGATCAAACTCGTCCAAGAAAATAAGTCGGAAAGTCAAACATTGGAAAAGATATTCAACTGATTGGATCGGCTAGAGCGGCGAACGCTGGTCACGGCTCCCTCTCCACCTTTGACCTGGGCTTCAGTCACCAAAGAAAATAGCAAGCAGAAGACAAAACAATGTCGAGGAAAACAAGTGCTCCCGGTGCCGTCCAACGCACAAATCAATGAATTCAAGAAGGCAAGCATTGTAGTACGCACACCACCAGGATTTGTCGCACTGGACTCAATGTCGGTTCCGGAAGTTACGGCTAAAATCAACAACGTTCTGGTGTCTACAACAGCAACCGTTGATAATCAACCTATTGAAGCAGTTGGAATTGCTCGACTCATCAAAAAGCCTTAAAATTTACACCAACACCAGGGCACAAGCGTTGGGATGAATTAGTTTGAAGGTTACTAACTCCTTCTTGCCAGTCTACATCTGGATTCCAATATACCAGAAAGTCATGGCCTAGGATGGTGTTGTCCATCCCAGGGGCATCCAAGACCGTTAAATCCCATTCGAAGCTGGGAAAATTGGAAAAATGAAAGGTCC
>LAVV01012761.1:22810-33507 GCA_001263375.1 Puccinia sorghi
ACAGACTCTAAACAAAGAGGGCACCCACAAAAACCCCTGTGCTAGCAGGCCCCTCTTTTAAAATAAAGAATTTATTCTTTATTTTAAACCATCTTTTAAAATAAAGAATTTATTCTTCACTTTAATCATACCATTGTGTTATAAACACTACCCTACTCCATCCACAAACTTTTCATCACCCTGCGTAGCTAAACGAATTCCATTCTTGGCATCACAGCAGCTGAAATATACTGATAATTTCCCAGTGCTACATTCCGGACACTGACATGTTTCAGCCACTTTGACAGGTTATCCTCCCGGTGCACATCCTCAGCACACCTCACCTTGGTGAGTGTTTAGGGAAATTTGCCTTGGAGACAGATAATGTTGCCCACCTTGGCATATTTTTTGTTTGAGCCATCCAAGTATTCCACAAAGTTGTGGGGCGGTTGTTTTGAGATATGTTTTCTGCCCTTGCAATTGACCTTCTGAACATTTTCGAACCAATTCTATAAGACAATGGCACCGTCTGGGTGATGCCAATCATGGAAAGAACAGAGTTCTGCTGCAGAGTCCGTGCAAAATTGAGCAGCTTTTCATATTCATCTTCTCCCACTTTGTACAAGTTATTTTTCCTAGGTTCCTGTTTTCCCTCGTGAGCAGATTCCAAACTGTGTTGTGCATTGAGCCTTTGAAGTTGGCAGAACCTTCTCATAATGGTTTCACCTGTTTGCTCTGATTCACACAAACAGTAGAGCCTCAAATGAGAAAGACAAAATGAGAGCAACTCACTTGATTTCTTGTTTGAATTACATTTTTGAAGCACTCCAATCAGTTGTTCACCAGGGAATTCTGAAAGCGCCATCAACGGCCCCCACCATCGGAGTTGATCTGTATATGTAAGGCGTAGTGATGATTTGGTACTATCTTGAAGTCAGGAAAGATCTTGTTTGCAGTCATAGTTTATATCATATTTTGATCAGAAAAACATTGGCACTTTTCTTTGGTAATTGCCTTTGTGCTGACCAAATGGGTACATTGTATTAGTGAGCAAATTTTGTTGAGTTGAATATGGTGCTTGATCAATCTCCGTCAAATTCAGGATTAGGATGAATTAAGTGAGGGGTAAGTGAAAATCAAACAAGGAATACCATTTGCTTGCTTTGAGTTTTCCATTTTTAGCTGTGCCTAAGCCTTGAGGCATGGGAGTGATACCGGTAGGAACGACAACATGCGAAATGAGTTTTAGAAAATTGTATATTTGCTTCTTGGAGAGAGAGTTGGGATTTGCGGTATTTTTGTTGTCACTCGCATCACTTGTCCAACCATCATTGTTGAATTCATTGTCTTCCTCGGTTTCATCATCTTGCTCTTGTCTCCCATTGATACCCCATCTGTATCGGAAGTGATGCTGGAGCACAACTTCATACCAATTTTGCATCAATCCCAGCACCAAATTCATCACCGGATCCCACCCAGGAAGTTGATTAAGTTCAGACCACCTCACTCCGAACAATTTGGCAAGTCAAGCTTGTGCAGCTACACTTCACTTGTCCCTCCATTGGCAAGAAAGCGCTAACATTTTTTGTTTGGTGCAAAGTCTTCCACAAATCATTTTGTCAATATTTGGTTTCCAAGCAGTACACCAAGAGCAGAATTATTTAGAGGAATGGGACATAAATCCAGCCACTTTGTGGGTGGCAACTATATCACCAAGTAGAGCCCCTTCTCTGACAATCATGTTGCGACTGCGGGGAAATTAGTGGGTGACCATGTTAACCCCCTTGTACATCTGAAGAAGTTTGTCAACAACCAGGTTTAGGATGTTGCTGATGGTTGTCATGTTTGGTTGATTTGGAGCCGGAGTAATCCCAGCTAGATAGGTGTATTGCGGTTTGTATCACATGGATGGTGGTAAATTGAAGCAAGTGAAAGCAATGACACCCAACAACACCTGCTGACCGGAAAGCTTATTTCCTAATGGGTTGAAACAATCAATAAATAAGCTGAATTTGAGCACAAGGGGGTGTTTCTTCTTTTCTTGTTGCCCAGAATTGCTAGAAATCCTTGTGAATGCTGCTGATTGTTGATAATTGGTGACTTCACCTGATTTGTGGGAATTGAGGGTCATAGACCATTGTTGAATTGCAACTTCAACTTCTGGGAGGCCCAGGAACCACTCAAGCCACTTCTCAAGATCATGAGTCACAAACCAGAATCTTGGGTTTGTCAGGTGAAGCTGTGGTTTGGGCTTGCGTGGCGGGGAATAGCATGAAAGTTGTGGAAACGAAGCTAGAGACCAGTGTCTGTATTGCCCAAAAAGATTGATCCCGCACATATTTGAGGTTGCTGTGGGCTGATAGCGGCATTGAAATGGGGCAGTTTCCATTTTGTAAACCAAGAAACACTTGATACAGCACACATATTTGACAAGGAACGGGTTGAGATGGAGTTTGGTGGTTATGGTTTGCACATCATGTGGAATATTTGTTTCAAAATTGACATTTGGAGGGAGCAAACAGCAGTTCTTGATGATGTAGAGAATGTAAATAACAGCTTGTTGACATTTTGCTTGACTAATAACACAACAAAGGTAAAGCCATGCAACAAAATGGAGCACAAAACCTGGTTGAATTGGAGTCAAACTATCAGCTAATATCCTCACAAAGCAACAGTATTTTTTAGAATAGAGAAATTAATAAACTGATGGGAATTGATAGTGATTTCACTGCTTTCAATGTCATCTGTACTTGATTTGGTGTTGCACTTTTGGAAAAATGGTTGCGAGGAATCTTTCTTCTTGCATGTGGAATTTGAGGGACTCAAGTTGAGGTTGGAGAGGGATTATTCAAGAGGTTGGTTGACGAGTGAACAACTACAAGCACGATGTTTGTGAAATGTGCTAGGATGCATATACTTCCCTCAGAAAGTGGTTCCATAGGTATCGTCAAAGCAATTAACAATGCACATGTAGCACGTACACAAAACGTTTGACATGTTTGCTGTATGTTACTACATTGGGAGCTATCATCAGTTTCAATGACAGACAAAAGCAGTAAGAGGAGGAGGGAAATACCAAAACTTCACTTTGAGAGTGAGGGTCCAGCCAAGGGTGGAGGGCAATTTGTTGGGGACCGGTTTGGATTTGAGACAGTGAGGTAGTTTTTGTAGTAAACTGCATCCGTGGCTGCTTGCCTTTTTGAAATTGTATCTTACGGAAACAGGTCAAGAGAATCACCGGCGGTTTGCGTCAGCTGACGTTGTGATTAGAGGAATGAGTTGCGTGCATGACTGTGATTATGTTATTGTAACGGTGAATAAAAATTGTTGGCTGATTGCACATGGTGTACTACATTTTTTTTTTTTTTGCAGCGGGACAACATTCCAAGAGTATAAATGTGTTTTTCTGCTCACAAGAATTAATTTATAATCTTAATTTCTTGGTGGCTGGCACTAAATACCAGTTCAGTTTCCAAAATCAATCTTCTAAGGCTGTTCTTGTTAGCGTCATATGAAACTGGCAAAAAAAAACTTGCTCAACTGCCTGCAGTTGACATGTAGCATGCTCCAGTCAAGGTACCATCCAAACTCCACCTGTTTGCATATGTAGATTATTCAGCACCGTCACTGTGCAGGCTACACAGTGACTGTGCATTAAAGCTTGGTTGAATAAATCTTGGAGAAAAGTTGAAGTGACAACATAAGCTTCCGGGACTTTCTGCATGTCAACTGCAGGCAGTTGAGTGAGGTTCTTTGCAGTGTGACGGATTTGATCATGCAAAATTTGAGACATTTCATCTGCTGGTGTTTGGAAAACCTGCAGACATGAGTTCATTTTATTAAAAACTTCTGTGGATTTTAATTCATCTTATGACAGGTGTCATAGTATTTAAATTTCAGAAAACATGACACCTGAAATATGTTGCAACCAAACATGGCCTAAATGTTAAAATAGCTCATAAAGCCACTTTGCTCCATGTCAGTGTAGCTGATACAACCACTATTCCACCTTTTAGCATAGCAGATCCATCCATGTATGCTACAGGTTTGTGTAGTGCTACATTTGCTACACTACAGGTTAGTGTAGTGGATACATCTGCTACACTGCAGGTTATCTATGATAGCTTTTCCCCTTGCTAACAAAACTACAGAACTTCTAACTGGAATACTTTTTATAATAAATATTGCGTTGGAGGGCTCAAACAATGCTATGCTTAATTTTTTTTTTTTTTGAAAGTCTTTTGGTGTTAGTTGTGAAAAATGGGTGCAAACAGTACTTTTTTGTTAGTGTAGCTTAATAAGCTAAAACTATGGGTAGTGTAGCTAGCCCACCGTTGATACTATAAATTATTAGCTATTCATTTATGATTCACAGTCCACAGCATTATTGGTTTTATTATTTTTTGTTGTGGTACTTTGAGAATTTCCAAAGTACCAGAAGGAGTACAAGTTGAGGTAGGTAGAGTTAAATGAAAAGTCCATTTCTGAAATAAGATTCTAGGATTTATAAATAATAAAGAAGATATAAACAAGCTTAATAATGAATAGAGAACTGAATTACTGGAAAACAAAACCACACTAAAGAAAAAAAAAAAGAGTCAACAACATAGAAAGATCAAAAAATAAGGAAAGAATAGTTGATAATGAAAAATGAAGACAAAGAAGCTAGGTGAGATGGTGGCGAGAATAGGAGGCAGTCTATGAAAAGAAGAAAGAGATCAAACAACAAAAGATAAGAGTTTCAGTTTTGTAGAGATCAAACAACAGAGAGGCAAGAGAGAGATGAGAAGGAGACAAACATTGAGGGCAAGAAATCAGATACTGATGGAATGGAAGATGATTGTGTTGATGGAAAGGAATTGATCAATCAGATTTACTGATGAACTTTTTTTTATCTTGATGAGGATGTGTACCAAGACTTTTCTTGAAAGTGTTGGCTTTGATTTGTTGAGAGAAAAGTTTTTCTTGTGAGTGTGATTGAGTGAAGTTGAGTTCCGGTCAAGTCCCGTCTGAGTAAGAGAAGAAAATGCCGTGTGCAGTTTGGTTTGAGATTGGCTTCAAAAGTAACCAATTCTACTTAGAAGAAGGTTAGGGTTCTTGAGTGAAAGCGGGGAGTTCTGAATATAATTATGGCAGGGTCTTGACAATGTTGCAAGAGATAATTTTGAGCCTAAACTCAAGCCTTAAAATCTTCTGCAGACTTTTGGATACTGTGGAGTATCTCAAAGGCTGGAAATTGGGCTGGCCAAATGGAGCCTAAGAGAAAGCACTTGTATGCAAGTGCCAGGGAAACATCCATGGTGATTATCAGCCTGTTTCTCAGGTGTGACACCAGGATACAAAAAATGGGCAAACAATTGAGAAAAGAAACACTGTATAAAAACAGTAAAAGAGGAAATATGATAGCAGTTTGTTGAAATTTAAACTCTTTCGTTCATCTTCTTCCCCTTGTTTTTAATTTCATGATTTCACTGATGTGTGTTACTTTCACCCTCTTGTCAGTAAATTGCTTCTTGCTCTTTGATTTCTCTCAGCTGATTAAAAAGAATTAACTCTTCTTATTTGTGATGTATTTTGTTTTTCCTATTCAGCTTATCTATAACTAGCATTCATAGCTCTTTTTTGTCTAGTCTGTCTGATCTGAACTCAAAATCCTATCTCAGTTGTTTTTATTCAAAATCCTTTTTTATTCAATTCTTATTCAACCACATCTTGACCTGCTTGTACATAGACTATATAATTAGACTAGTCACAAGCAATCTGAACACTGGTTCTTCACCTTCATTTTTCGCACCAACCTGTGCCAGTCCAGTGACTCTTTGAGTGTCTCTGCCCTCTTCCTTTTCTACCTCATTTGCATGTCTCAGTTCAACAACTCATTATTTCAACAACAAACCGCATGGGCTGAACCGAACCCAGGTGAACTTGGAAATCAAACACTTCCTTGAGTTCACCGTGTCGGCTTTCTTCAAAGTGATCAAAAGTTGATTGATAAGGTTGTTGTGAATGGCCTCAAGGCTCATCAAAACCTGTGTGCCATCATACATCTTCTCACTTATTTCGCTCAAAAACAACCCTGGTTGGTCTTGAAGCATCTGTATCATGAAATGGGAGTCGTCGCTTGATAGTAGCTTGTGTGGACCTCTTTGCTCGTAGTCATCAGGATTACGGATTACTGACTGAGTCACTTCCTACAGATACTTCCAATGACTGAGTGACTGGGGGGAAACTGAGTATCCGAGTATGTTGCAGATGTCCAATAGGGAGAAGCCTTTGAGGAACATTCGTACGACTGCCACTTTAGTCGCAGGTGCATAAGAAACAAAGACCATGGCGTAATGCGAAGCGAGGCAAGTTCTGAAGCTGTCTAGGCGGCGTGGGGGCTGTAGGAGGAATGTGCGTTGCCGTAGGGAGGAATCAACGCCCCATACCCTAGGCTGATGCAAGCTGACTCGCAGTCATTGGTGGCCGGTTACGCCGGAAAATATTTTGCATGATCCATTCTGAGTTCTTATAGGAACTCAATGGGGGTGGAAACTGGACAAGACAGTCCCGTTGCTGGTCAGCTCACACGCGTCCGGATCCCGGTCTCCTATCTTGGTGAGGAGCGGAGGGACGCGGGTGAGGCCTGATTATAACTATGTACAAGACTGTTAGGGTTTGAGGACTATCACTAACTAGGGTATGGATTTTGGTGGAAGTACATAGTTTCGAGCCTAAACATCTTTTTGTAATCTTGTCTCTTCTACTCCACCCGTAACAGTTCTCAACTCGGAGAAGCAGATGCCCATGAAAATATTTTCTACATTGCAGCCAAAAAAAAAATGAAACAAAAATTAAATGACATCGGTACTTGACAATGCTCACTTCTGCTATACTCTACCACAGTCCGATGGGTGCTTCTCACTCGAAACAATCAAATTAAAGCAGAAAATCCACTGAGATTAAAAAATAAAAATAAAACCCGCATTTCCTCAGTTTTATAAATCTGAAGATTTTTTTCCCTTCAAGCTCAAGTGATAGAAATCCTCGGTGTATTCAGCGGCTCCTGCTAGGTTGGTATAACTTATCGTTGCGTCTGGAGAAGCAATCATCGTCAAGTGCATCTAGACCTTCCAGTTTGCGTCAGAGTTTGCTTGGTGGTTTCATGGTGCCGGGGCGCATGAGCAGCGCTTTCGATCCAGCCAATAATTTCCTTGAAGCAGGTTCATGATAAACTGTAAGCAGCTGTATGAGCCAGCCGGTCGGCTGCGTTGTCAGTCTCCGATGCCAGCCGGACTTGATGAAAAGATTCGGACAGCCCGAATAGGCGGCTGGTTGACCTGATTGGTTCAGATCAGACAGTACAATCGTCCGCGCCCAAACACTGGAACAGAGGATTGATACCCAGTCATGCTGCAACCTGGTTGGAATATTTATATTGGCGGCAATGAACAGTACTCAATCTTGGTCCGATTGCTGGTTGGTTGCTCTGAGCACTCAACGTTTCATTGGCTCTTGTCCTTTCCATCATAGGAGAAGCATCCCTCTCAAGGCCATCGACTTAGCCACTATAAATCATGATCCCCTGAGCATCACCCATTCCGCAATCCCTATCCTTCCTCTTCAACTCATATCACATTACTTGGCTTCCGCCTGTCTATTATCATTAATCGAAATCCTCGTCCCCAGATAATTCAATCTCATCAACCCAGCCTCAACTTTCTTTTAAAATACATAGATCTTGTCCATCACCGAATCGCATATCTACCTGAAATCACTCAAGAAGACTCCTCAAGATGAAGTTCACTTGTACATTATTATCGATCGTGGCGACGATTACGAGTATCCCTGCCGCGAAATCTGTCCCGACCTTTGGCCTGCGCCATGGAGGAGTAAGTCAATAAGATTCAGCTGAAGTTTCTTGAAATCATTTGGAGCTAATTGGAGGGTTTGTCTCCTTACGACAGGACTATGGTGGATATGGCCGAGGTTATGGAGGAAGATATGGACACGGAGGATATGGCGCCGGCCACGGCGGTGGATATGGTCGATATGGAGGTGGCTATGGGGGTGGATATGGAGGGTACGGTCAAGGATACGCCGGAGGAGCAAACGGTGGAGGATACGGCGGAGGATACGCTGGAGGATACGGTGGCGGAGGTGGGGGTGGGGGACTAGGCTTCGGCGTATGTTTTTTTTCTGGACTACATGCCGGTGTTTCAGCTCATCGGGAGATTGTTGCTAACTACAGGTTTTTTCTTTTCTTTTCTTCTTTCTCAGCTCGGCCTTGGCGTAGGCGTCGGCATTTAACATATTTGAAGCCACCTCATCCTTTCAATGCTCTCACTGCAAACTGAAAGCAGCATCCCATATGTATTATTCCCACTGAGCAATCGTGTTTGTATTTTGGTCTTCTCCAATCTTTGAAGGAGTCAAGTCCAAATTGGAATTTGAAAAAAAAAACCCTTTATACTTGCCATCTGTTCCACCTTGTCTTATGTCTTGGATAGAGCTAATAAAGAAAATTGTGTTCTCAATGACTAAATTACAAATACCAACGGAAGGAAGAGCCTCCCAACGCAAATGTCAAGCTGATGCAATTTCCAGTCCCAGACATTTGAGGCCAGAGGACTGATCTGTACAAAACTGGAGTAAGTGCAACCTTCGCTAGCATTATCCAAAGTGGCCATGTCTCACTTTCAACCTAGCATTCCAATAACCCACACCAAGACCCAGTTTCCCAGGGGTGTGAGCCAAAGCAGAGTCAAGTGTAGCAGGAATCATCCCGTTCTTGCTAGGACCGTACAATTCTGAACTGGTGCGTTGGCAGCTACTCACAGGTTCATTGCTTGTTTTCAATCAATTTCTGAGATCAGATTGATGGCTATGAATGAATCTACAATCAAGAACGCAACAACCGTTGAGCCGACAGACACTAGGATGGTTTGTTCGTGGGCGCCAACGTTTTTCAAACGGATTCCTGTGGAAACAGCATCCTATCAGTAAGGCAAAGATGACGCAGGCCGGAATTTATAAGGAAATACTAACATGGAGGAGGGTGTTCATCTTGTTGACTCGGCTCAAGACACTCAAGTCAATAGTTTTATCGCCGAAATCGACAATCAGGCCACCCAAGATCGAAGGCTTGACGACGTTCTTGATTCGGACTGTCTTAGCCTGTCAAAAACAACCAGTGTGAGAAAAGCTATGACCTATCTATGTGACAAGAAGGAGGAGATCGTACCTGGGCGGCAGTACTCTTCTTCAAGCTCGCTTCGAGACGACTTTGGAGAGAAGATTCCAGGGGCTGGGCCGAAGTGATCGTGATCGTCATCTCACCCCGGTGAGCACTCATCAAGTTCAAGAAATCCTCAATGACCTGCAAGAAATGAAAATATGGGCTTGTTTGTTAGTGACGCTCAACCTTCTCTCTGGTGGTCAGCCTGACCGGACGAGGTATTCTGAGAACACACTTTCTCAGTTTCATACAAACGACCATTCTCTCCAAGAACCTCGAAAAAGTTCTTGGTCAGTTCGGTGGGTTGGCCGAGTTTATTCATCATTTCGGATAGCCCCTTCTTGCGATCACTGGCTTGAAGCGTGGGGTTGTGAAGAAACTGCTTGATGGTCGCTCCTAGAGACGATTCATCAATCCAGTGTTAGGACATGAATTCTGATACCATCCGGTGTGTTTGGGGGTATCGAGACGCACCATCTTGGCTAGAGAGAACCCGCTGGATGGATGATAGGTCTTTCTCGACGGTACTCAAGGTCTTTTCGTCCTTCTTGGCGGCAGCCGAGTATAAGGCGCTGGCGTATTTCCCTGAGAGTCCTTGCAACTGAACGGGTGGCTAATTTTTTGTTGTATGCGATATCAATGACGTCAGTCGTCAGACCATTCCGCATCGCATCATTGAGAATAGATTGCGCTCCGGTAGAAACGAGTCAAGATATGAGGTCCATAGGGGGGACTGACCTGTTTTGCAGCGGCGGTGGCATAGCCCCGGGTGCACTTCAAGGCACGGTAGACTGATCCGGATGCCATTGGTCAAGCTTTCTGTCGACGATCGATTGGTCGGGAGTGGCGGAGTGTCCCTGGTGGAGACGCTGTTGTGTGGTTTGGTGATCCGCTTGTTGACCGTTCGCTGACACCCAATCTTACCCGAACCTCACCCGACTCGACATAAGCATACACCCGCTATTCGCATCTTACAGTTGCTGCGGTTGACAATCAATTTTACAAGCGGTCTGCAAAAGCCTAATGAGACAGGATAGGGCTATCGAGTAATATACAGGGGGAAAACGACTCCGAGGAATTGGTCGAACAACTCCCACGACATTGCGGACGTCGAGCATGGTAGTTGTTTGACTAATTCCCAAGCCGAAATGGGAGTCAGTGGTCTAATTCCAAAAAAAAAAACCAACCCCGGGGGAGTCATCGTGCTAAATCCAAGCACAAAAAAAAAACTAGCAACTCACCCCGCACTCACCTACACACACAACACACCCTAAATAAACAAAAAAAAGAAGACCCCACTCCCCCTGACAGCCCCACAAGCAGTCCCCTTGAGAGAAACCCTACTGAGAGCCTCCCTGATGTCAATCCAGCCACCACCATTGAAGAAGAGAAGACCATTGAAGACTGTCTAGCAATCCTTGAAGAGAAAAACAACAACAAAACTGAAGAAAAAACTGCTCAACAACCTGAAGAAAAAAACACCAACACCACCAACAGT
>LAVV01012772.1:0-19581 GCA_001263375.1 Puccinia sorghi
TGCCTCTGTGGATGTTTTGGCACAGTCACTGTGCAGTCTGCACAGTGACTGTGCATCAGAGCTTGGTTGAATCAATTTTGGAGAATGGTTGGATTAACAACAGCAGCTTCCTGGGACTTTCTGCGTGTCAACTGCAGGCAGTTGAGCAAGTTTTTTTTGCAGTGCTAGTAAGAGAGAAGAAAGTGACATAATTCTATGTTATGGTTTCTCACTAGCATCACAAACAATCTTCCTTCATGTCATCTGACATGTATTCAGCAGAAACTTTTCCAAGTGAACCAAGGTTACAAGTGGCAAAGGCAGGCAGAAAATATATTTCAAGGCCATAGGATGACAAGGTCAGAATCAAAAGTCAACCTATTAAAACAATTAAGTCTGTGTTTCTTAGTGCTATATGATGTTTGACCTCCTTTTTTTTGAGTTTGAATGTTTGTGTGTTTGGAAAACCAAGTAATATATTGCAATTTCCCTGCCACAATCACCTGATCATTATGCCAGTATCACTCACATTATTGCACCCATAGTAATCTGTAAATTGCATGCACTATGCATGGAATATTACCCAGATCACATGACACTAACAAACACAGCCTAGGATTTACAGAGTTGGAAACCCATAAAAGTAAACAAGAAAAGTGATATTGGTCCAGGATTTTTCTGAAAGTATAATATGCACCTCAACTCATGGGGCCTCAAAAATTGAAAACAATTTGTCTGATCTTTACAACAGCCTATTTCCCTTCTAATAAGCTTGCAGTAAGTGCTGGTGTCTGACCCTGTAGGAGTGAGTCACCCCCACATTGAAGATGGTCCAAGCTTATTTGCCAAATCAATCCAATCCCAATCCTGAGAGAAAATAAGCAAGGACTACTATGAAATTATGCCCATGGGTTTGGACCACGTTGATGACAGTTGTAAAATGTTGTATGTATTTCAAGTTTTGAGTTACTGTAGAAGAGTCTGGATGATCTAATCAAGATGGAGAAGTTTGGAAGATAACACCAGACCACAACAGATTGTCATTTGTTAAAAAAAAGGCAACGTTCAAAATCTGACTGCTGCTGCTTTCTGGACACTGGCCAGTGAAACTTTGTGTCCCAAAAGTTCGCGGATGTTGGATATGCCGTATCTGCACAAATTGGCTAAGCATCGAATAGCTATCAGAGGGATTTGAGAACAGGTGTAATACTTACTTGATCATGGTTGGTCTTTCCAGTGACAAGCCCCATCCCAAGACTCGCACGTCAGGAGGTAGGCCCATTGGCTCTACAGAGTGGACCAAAAAAAGTCAACTCCAAGTCAACATTTTTCTGAGCAAAGCAATTGATGTGAGACGTGAACTGACCGAGCATTTCAGGACGGAAAAGGCCAGAGTTGCCAATTTCCACCCATTTATTCAAACCGCTGTGCCAGGAGTAAATTTCCATGGAGGGTTCTTGATATCGATTCGTCGCCAAGTTCAAACGTTAACTCAAATGTGGTAGAGCATGCGGACGGTACAAGTTACTTACCAGTGTAAGGATTGTAGGTCGGTTTTACTCTGATGTCGTGAATGCCCATCTTTGCAAAAAAGACCTCCATGAATCCTTAACATCACGAACCTAATTTCGATTAGAAGGACTACAAATTTTCTCCCAGACGAAGAAAAACAGAAACACACCAATCAAATCTCCAAGAGTGATATTCTTATCGGCAACGACACCTTCCACTTGGTGAAACTCTGCGAGATGAGTAGCATCGACTGCTTCATTCCTGAAGACTCGATCGATACTAAACAATTTGCTGGGTTTAAAATCTTCCTGGTTCTTTTGACACTCCTGCGCAATCTGGTAGAGCATGTTGGCCGATACTGAAGTCGTGTGGGTGCGGAGGACGAGTTTGGCTGTTTCTGACTTTTGAAAGGGGGCTCGATATCCAATTGAGCCGTAGCCTCCTGATTCATGAATCTCCTTCACCTTCTCATAATAATCAGCGGGGAAATCAGTCGATGCGACGGGGTCTGGTAAAGTGGGTGTGGTAAGTAACTTCGGAAGAGGCAAGGAGACGCAGAACACGAGGCTAACCTTTCAAATAAAAGGTATCTTGTGATTCACGAGCTGGATGTTGCTGAGGAACAAAGAGAGAATCAAAACACCAAAAGGAAGTTTCGATGTATTTATCGGTGGGCATTTCTGTGAATCTGAATATTCCAACTTGCAAGAGTCAGAAGTGATCATATTTAAAAATATTTATCACGTTGCAAAACGAACCCCATCTCAAAAAAGATGTTCCGAAACTCTTCTCGAACTTTCATGAGGGGATGCAAAGCCCCGGCATTTGGTGGCACTCCTTCGGCGTTGAAATTGTAAGGCTTGAATGTGGCCGTCTTCCATCTCCCGCTGTTTAATGAAGAAAAAATCAGGTGTGGCATTTAAATCTGTAAGGGGGAAAACAAAGATGAGAGGAACTCACGACGCCAGCAGTTCAACGGTGAGGTCAGTTTCGGGCCGCTCGATAGTAGTAGAAAATTTCGGTCCTTTTTCGACGGAAAAGTAAACGTATTTTCTGTCAAGTTGGTCACCCAAGAAATTAAAAGTCAAATCTTTCCTGGTCCCCCTCATGATTAAATCGATGGTCAAACATTACCTTTTTTCGCATAATTTGCGTTTGCGATAGTCCGCCAATCCGGAGCCTTTGGGATCATCGGTCGGTAATGAGCCAGTTTGTTCGATAGAAATGAGATCCAACTTCGTCTGATCGGTGATTTGATCTGCAGTGACCTGCTTGCAACTTGATTACATTCGTGTTGGATTGCCTGTTGTCATGCTTTTGGAATATTTCAGTCAACTCACTGCTCGAATGAAACCCCCATCCGATCTCTTCTTGATCCATTTATTGCGAAACGCTTTCCCCTGTCCAATTTTAGCCGACTCTTCACCCAACGCTGCTTGCAATTCGCGCATCAGCAAGCCATCATCTCCCAGAGCTTCCCAAACACGATATTCATGACTTCCAGACTGCGCTACTGCTTGACCCTCTGCAGTGAGAACATGGTTTTCAATGTTGTGAGTTTGGTAGACGACCATCTAAGGCGTGATCAAACAGATCAGTCCCGAATACAGCGTCAACGTCAGAATCAATTTGCTGACCTCTTTTCCGACCAGACTATCCAGGGCACTTTTAATGGACAGTTGGTATTCTGAGGAGGAACTTTCGACATCTGCTTCGAGGCCGTTCGGGTAACTCAATTTCCGTGTGTCGGGGATTGGAGCGGAGTCGAGAACAGACAGGACATGCTGTTGGATATCATCAGTATCGAAGGTGGTCATGGCTTTGGTTTGCTCGATTTCGTTTCAAGACTGACTGTGGCAGTGTGGGAAGGCTTTAAAAAAAACAAAAAATGATGGTAATGACCGGCATGAGGACAGTAGCCTGCAGGGGCGACGTCGTGAGCTGCAGCTCCCCGACGTCAAAACACTCGAGCTGAGGGTCCGGAACTAAGGACGGGGGCTCCGGGGAGCGAGCTGTGCACCTCTCTCGCGGGCGGTGATTAGGTAAGCGAACCCAGCTCAGCTGATGTGGTGTTTTGTGCTTCTTCCTATTCTTATTGTTTCCGCCGCAAACATCAAGTATTTCCATCAGCTCAACCATCCGCGTCAATATCTTTCGGCCCAAGACTCGTCTTCCCGCTAATTATCAATGGAATCTGCCTTTCAACCGTCGATTCAACAGCTTGAAGCTATTCTCCAACACCCAAAAGATTCTTACAGCTTCGTCTCGACCCATGGCAAAAATCCACAAATCCTTCCGTACCTAGTTCAATTACTCACCGAACCGACATATGAAACCAACAGCCCGCTAAGAACCCAAGCCATTATCTTAATTCGAAATGCCCTCGAAAGCTGGTACAGGAAACTGAGTCCTTTGCAAATCGACAATTCAGCCAAGGTGGGACTGGGTAAAACTCTGATCGAAAGCGTTCTAGCTAAGGGAGAGCGAGACTCGGTCGTTCGGAAGCAAGTAACTCTTTGTGTCGGCAAGATCGGAAAATCGAACCTCGACGCCAAACTTTCCAACTTATTTGATGACCTGACTGTTCACATCCGAGGCGTCCTCAGCTCACCTGACTGGTCTAGAGATCCTTCCAATTTTTACACTTTGAATGGCTGCTTGGGCGGATTCTACCAAATCATTCACAACTTGATAAGCAATCGATCCACAAGAGGTCAACTTCTTCTCCGGGAGGTAAATCTTCCTCTTCAGTTGGCCAAAGAAAAATAATCTTGCCCCAGAAATGAATCAGACGAAAATCTCAAATATTCCTGCCTCTTGTCGATCGTACATAGGTTGCTGCCACCCATTTCTCTCACATTCAAGACGTTTATTCCACCGCATTTTCCATGTGGACCTCGGCACTTGCTCAACAAACCACCTTGAACCTTTCCAGTATGTTTCACTCTCAGCCGGTCATCGAACTGTCGCGAATATGCCTCAAAATTTTGAGCCAGATGAGTACGTACGCTTGGAAAGAACCACACAACCAGGAGCTACCCACGGTAAGCTGTTGTTCATTTACCGTACATCAATCTAGCCACCAAAAAATGGCATTTACTGTTTGCCCTTTTTGCGCCTTTTGATCACACGGATTGCTATGATTATTATAGAACTTTCTCCAACAATCCGTCGATCAATGGACTCAGACCCTGAACATCCGCCAGAATTTAGCTGCACTTGTCTCAAGTCACAAGAGCATTCTGAATAATCCATCATCACTCCAACAGATCAAATCATTTTTCGATTTACTGCACAAGCATCTTTTCAAGTTTGGTAAACTTTTGATTCAAATTCTGGACCAAGATCCTAACTATCTTAACGCGTCTGAATTTTCAAATCAAGTCAAACAAACCGTGTGGCAAATAGTCGAACAGGGCAGTACTCTCCTCCCACAAAACTGTGGTATTGTACCTTTTCTTCATTTTATTCTTACTCACTGGGAAAAAGCCATAATCTGCTTGACAAATAGGGCTGTTTCGATTGACCAATCAAACGGTTGTTCTCATTTGAAGCAGTAGATTCCCAACCGGCAAGCTTGGCCCCTTATCCAGAAAGGATCATCATACAATCTCTTCGCATCATGAGTATGTGGATGACCAATCGGCCATCTGGCTGCCACCTCACCTCCAACCAGTCGACGGAGCTGGCGGTAACGATCCTTCAGAGGCTATTGAAATTACAATCCCACTCGCTACAGTTCTGGAATGAAGATTCAGAAGCTTATGACAACGAGGAAGATTGCTCCTTAGACAATAGGACCTTCGATGTTCGTTCATGCGCTGCAAACGTCTTGACCGCCCAGTTGTCTTGTTACCCAAACGAGATTACGAACGTTATCTTGCATTTATACTCCAATTTGCACTCACAAGGTATCTGTTGATAAGCCGACTTCAATTTGTTTTACACGCTCACTAAAATGACTGATGTGGAGACCGCGCATTGGTCACACTTGAATTATAGGTGGGTAGAAGCCATGGATACATACCAGTCGCCCCTGTGTGGCCATATTAAGTTGACATCTTGATTTTCATCGCCCGAAGATCAAAACGATTTGCAAACTTTGCTTCAGTATGAGGCGATATATTTTGGAATAGGTTTAGCAGCCCATCATTTTGCTCAAGCATCTTCTGAGTTCAATTTGGACGACTGGATCACTCGGACGTTTATGCCAGTATTGTGTCAAACTGAAGTTAGGTACGAAGAACTCCTGAGCAATTGTTCCCTCGTCATTTCTGATATTACAACTTACTGTTTGTTCCCCCTCACCAGTGGTGCAATCCTCAGAAGGCGAATAGCTTGGGTGGTAAGCTTCCTAATATTCTCAAACCATTTCGTTTTGATTGAAATTGTTTTGATCCTCTTCTCTCCGTTAGCTTGGTCAATTTGCGAAACAAGATGTGGATCGAAAACTTCAAAGTAGCATCTATATCGCTCTCAGGTGCCTCCTGGAAAACCCAAGCAACGATATTGCCGTTAAACTTGCAACATGCAGAGCGCTCAAAGCCACTGCCAACTGGGAAGCCGCCGACCCTGAACCCGATACAATATTGCCTCATCTTGAAATATTCATTCAACAAATCTCTCGCTTACTAAGCTGTGTTGAGAATCTCGAAAGCCAAAAGGTCTTGACCGAAACGCTAAAGCTCGTCATCGAGAAAGCTCGCTCCAATGTTGGCGTTTATAATTTACCTACCCAGACAAGGTATTGCATAACTGATTTCATTTTTCTCCCTCTTAACAGATTGTTCCTTATGCACTAGAGCTCACCAATATTATGGCTTGTCTTTGGCAACAAGTCGGTGAAAGCCCAAGTAAAAATAACATCGGCAATCATCTCCATAATGCTATTATCGTGACTATCTCTGCCCTGGTTGAGGTGAGCCAAGTCAATGGCTTCCTTGTAACCATTTCTTCGCACACTTACCTGTATAACTTTCATGACGACCAACAGGCCATTGGACCCAACTCTCAAGAATATCACGACACGATGATTGTGTTTGTGGAACATTCGATAAATCCTAGCAATCCCTCCTCGGTTTATCTTCAAGAAGATGGGTTAATCCTCTGGCTGGCAATGGTAAGGCAGACCGAGACGATTACACCCAGTCTTCCTAAATTACTCTTGGCCTTGGCCACCTTAATACATGATGCCAGCGATTCGTTAGGTATCCTACTCAAGATTTTTCAGTCCTATCTTCTTCTCGACTGTCAATTGGTGTTGAGCACCATCGGCTCTTTGCTGTCCACAACCTTCTCTCAGTTACTGAGTACGCCCATGGGTTTGGCCCCCACCAAGGCCATATTGCAGTCGGTGGAATGTATTGTCAAGTGTGCAAACCCTTCAGTTTGGCAAGGCTGGTTTGAAGAATCGGACTGCTTCCTACAGTTGATGCAGCGATCTGCCTCTACAGACGTGAGCAGACAGAGTATCTTTAATTCAGCTGTCAATTTCTTCCGACTGATGGTCTTTCTTTTTCTTTTTCTTTTTCATGGACCGACGTGTTGAGCAGGACCAAGTACTTTTAGTTGTCAAACATCTGCTCACGATTTGCCGGATCATTGTGACAGACGTTCAAAGTTTTTTCAACTTGATCGGGTTCCTAAACAGACGAGGAATATCACCGACGGATGTCTTGTCGAGTTTTTGCCAAACATGTCTGGACAAGGTAATCTTGCACGGTTTGTAATCTAAATATCTGGCGAACATCCGGTTGGCTCAGTACATTTGTTGCACCTTTTTTTAGATGGATAATGTCGGTACGGCTCAAGACCGAAAATTAATAGCTGCAGCGTTAGCTTGTTTGGTGACATTACCCAACCCAATTGTTGTATCAAATTTGGGAGCTTTCGTGTCACTCTGGTCTAGTGTCTTGGCTGAAGGTGATGAGATCCTCAGTCCAAAGTAAGTGTTATCTGGTTCAAATCATCAGATTCGCAGTCACATCTCGTTGGAATTCAACTTTTTTTCTTTTTGACCTCAGCACAAACACTTACCACTATGCCCATGAAACGGAGGAAGTTGATGAGTATCAATTCAGCGAGGCGGGTGCAGAAGAAAAGCGGATTAAGCAAGTGAGTATCAAGCTGAACCGCTCATGAACAACAGAGCCGGCGGCAAGAAATGCTGTCCCTGGAAAGATCTCGGTGAAAGTGGTTCTAATGAAAATTGATTTGGTTGATGGATTCGCAGTTGCTAGCTCGAGATCCGGTGAGAACTAACACCCTAGATCGAATTCTCTCTGATAAAATCGCGCTGGGCGGGCAGCCAATCTTGACCGCTCTGAATAGCTTGGACACTCTTTCAATCAACGAACTTCAGCAAAGATTAACCGGAAGTTTGAAAGGCTGAAGAAAAAAATCCGCATCTGTAGTCTTCTTTTCGTTCGGTAAGTTTCATTCATTTCTTATGTGTAACGCCGTGTTCCTAATTTCATTCTTTTCACATAGATAGTAGCGTTACATTACACACGCACCATTCTTTGACACACAGCAAACCCTGATCCGCGAGCGTCCCTTTTCAGTCTTTCTTACATACGCAATTGAGAGCAGTTGGTGTACACCATATGTGGAAATATATCATTTGTTTTCAATTCATCAACGCATCCAGAGAGACTTCAGCGCCGGCCTCGCTGCTTCCACTGCTTTGTTTGTTTGGGAACCATCTTTATGGCTGGAGAACCCGCCGGGCTCTATTGCGTACTTTTGGGATATCTCGTTGAGTCCTTCATGCCCGCCATGCTCAGCTCGAATTGAGTTGCGGTTTTGCTGGCCAATCATTTGCAGGTCACATCAACATTCCAAGACCTGGCTGGCTGGTGGACGCCATCTGCTTGCACAACCATTCTAGTTGATGCTCTCATGAGATTGCTTTTAAGCAGCTACTTGTCGTGACTTGACACATGTTCTCTCTCGTCAGTAACCATCCTCTCCGTCATAAATCGAGGATCATCTAGGTGGACTGAGGCGAAAGTCGGAACCAAAGTTGTATTGAGTCTGTCCTCTACATGTCACATGGGATGTCACCGGTTCTGTCTCAGTGGGAACCCCATCCACTGCCTCCGCACGAGTGTTGACATTCAGGAACAACATACCAACTCTTCAGCGAGATGTTCAGCCGCCAACTGCTCAGAACGGGCATCTGTCCAGCCCATCGGACGCTCTTCTCCTCAAACCGCGGTGAGCAGATTTAACTGGCAAGGATATTATTTCACAGAGCCAACTAACCGTTCCTGACTTTTATCAGCACTTCTGCATGGATCCTCAAGCCTCCAATCGATATCGCCGTTGAGGATGCCGGCGCTATCGCCGACGATGGAAGCGGGTCAGATATCTAGATGGAATGTGAAGACTGGGGATCGGTTTTCGGCCGGGGATGTGCTCCTGACGATCGAGACGGACAAGGCGGAGGTGGATGTGGAGGCGCAGGACGACGGGTACATGGGCTCACAGCTCTTTGGCCCCGGGACTCTCGCCACAACCAAGACCATTAACGTCGGCCAAGTCATCGCCATCCTCGGAGAGCAACCTGATGATGTCCATGGTCCCGTCAATATCCCCACTGAGTGGAACTCACATGCCACCTCCTCTCACCACCATAGCCCCGCTGGCTCCCAAAAACAACAGGACGATTCATCTGGCTCTTTCGGCCAGCAATCCCACGCTCCCCAGACGAACCCACCCGGACAGGTGCTGAAAACTATTCTCCCCCTGAGTCCGGCCGTCAGCCGCATTTTGCATGAGATGTACGCACTATTTATTGATGATAAGAAAAAAACCAAACATACCTATTTTTCACCACAACACACAGCTGAGAAAGATGCATATGATAATTTTATTAGGGGTGTTAAAGACGCAACTAAGATTAAAGGGACGGGACTTCGGGGGAGATTGACGAAGGGGGACGTTCTGGCCTATTTCAAGAAGGCCTCTTGCCCCAATGGGACAGCCCAGAAGATGATACAGGACGATGCGGATGCCCGATTGGCCGAAAAATCCAAGCTCGGCTCCTCCTCCTCCGCCTCCCCCAAATCCTCACAACCACAGGTTCGTGAAGCCTACCTGCTCCCCTTTGGGGCCTTCCTTCCTTCTGTCTGCTCATTCTTGTTGCTTGATATAGGACCTGCCCCCGCTTGACCCTTCGGCCGTCCGTCTATATATCACCGAGGGACTCTCCGCTCTGACTCAGAACCGGCCCAGCACGCCTTCCACTGGCAAGTCTTCTCTACCATCATGCTTCAGCTCCAAGTCCAAAGTTCGTGTTTTTTTTACTGATGGAATCGCCTCCTTTTTTTTAAAAATAAATAAATGGATAAAATAAAATAAAAAATAAAATAAAACATAAAACATCAAACATCAAACATAAAAATAAAAAACATACAGTTTCTTCGTTTGATTCTCTTCTGAACGATTATGGCGTGCCATCTTCGGTCTCCAAGACCGTCCTGCCGGTGTCTGTAACGTCTCCGTCCCTGCCGCCCGCATCCACCGACAAATACTTCGAAGGATTCGTGTGACGAACAATCCGGACGGAAAAAAAAGAAGAAAAAAAAATCTGAGCTGTGTGTGTATGTGTACGACAACCAAGTGGGGAAATATAGAACTTGACTTTTTTCATTTTTTGCGAGAGGGAGGGCTGATGCTGTGTTGGCATCGCCTTTCTCAGGCTGCTCTTGCACTCGGGCCGCGTGGCTCGAAGCATCGAACGGAGCGGCCCCAGTCCAAGCTTGCGACAGTGTTTGGACGTCGCAAAACCTCCCTGCAGTTGCTTAGGGTTGACAGTCGTATGATCTTGTCTTGTCGAAGACATTTGCATTCCCTCTCACTTTTCTTTGAGTCGATCCAGATTCTCTTGTCTTTCTCTTGCAAAACTACTGGCTTGCTTTTTTTTACTCTGCTTGGAATCGTCTCGAAAGATTATCGATTAAGAAATATCTATCGTGTCTCGATCCAGATCAGCCCTGTCCGGCCGCTAGTCGAGCGTGGCCCCACCCCCTTTCGACGGGTCTACTTCCAATTAAAGACTTAATGGTGAATTAATGAAAAAGCGCAAAAAAAGGCAGAATACTTCACCAAGTCAAGCAAAGGGCACCATGTCAAGTTCCATGTCAAAACATGCCAGGTGACATGCAGTTAAATTGTGTGTTACTCTGGCGCTATTCCATTTTNATCAACAACAACATTGAGTGGGAAGTTGAAGAGATCCTGGACTGTCGGATGCGTGGAAAACACAGGCAGTATCTGGTCAGTTGGAAAGGATTCGGACCACAAGAAAACTCCTGGGAACCAGTCGCAAACCTTGGGAACTGCAAGAAATTGGTCGATCAATTCAACACCCGATTCCCAAATGCCCCCAAGGACCACCGAAGACGCAAGAGGGTACGGAAGTAGTGAGAGGGCAAGCTTTTTTCCCAACAGCCAGGGTTTTTAATGCTGCCCGGGGAAGATGCAGAGTCCACTAGGGACTTGGGCATTAAAGGGGGGATAATGTTATGATCCTGTAACCCCCTCTGGGACTTGCCAGGGGTTTCCCAACTGGGGGATTATCTCCAGCCTCCACACCTTTGTACATCCCCCAGTTAGCAATCTACATTCTCAATCTTGACCATTACAGTTCCTTATTTGGAAAGACTTCAAGCTTGCTATGGCTTGGCATTTGAAAGTGTCAAAATTACAGTCTGGAAATTCTTGGATTGGTGGAATTGGATTGGGAGGAGTATATGTATCTTTTATTGATTGGCTTCCTCTTATTTGAGTTGTGAGGCAAAGAACATCTGTTGTTGGAGCCAAATGTTGTACGTAATTTTAATTGTGCTTCATCATGTGTTTGATTGAATCTGCAACATCCATCCTGAGTGGACGTTGGAATTGTGATTAGGGCTTGGTCACCACAGAGTTAAAACCTTGAGGATCTGATAAAAACACATCAATACCATAACTTATGACATAGGATTAGGGTTGCCAGCACCACTTTTGAAAAATTGGGTGCAGGCAGGCACCTCTTTTGGCAGACAGAGGGGCGTGCCTTTGGCTGGGTCAGTGGTGGCACACCAAGGTGCCTAACAAAATCATGTCCACTGTAATGTATGCATGTACATGACGGCAGACACTTGGTGGTGCAGCACTTGCACATTTCATTTGCATACATATCTACAATTCCAGCCTGGAGTTGTAGATATGATGTGGTTTATTTTGATTGGGTCAAGACAGTATGCAATTATGGATATGCAAAACTGATAAGAAGGGAAGGAAGGAGTTTTATTGGATGTGATGCAATAAGTAGAAATTCTCTCAAGAGACCAAAAGCTAGGTTGGGTCCTACTTGGTGTCCCCAGTGGAGAAGTTGTCCTAGATTTCAATGACCTCCTTGTCAGGCTCTGGCAGGGATGTCTTCCACAATTCAAAATCTAAAATTGTCTTGATGAAGGTGTCCCCCCTTCAAGCTAAGACAGTGGGCTGTTATTGAGTATAAACCACGTTTCCAAAGGCTTCAAGCTTGGTGGAGGTAAGAAAAGTATTGTAAGCCTTCATGCTCTAATACTCCAAGTCGTCTCTTGTGGGTTCTTTGCTTTTATGTGACTTGCAAGGCACCAAGAGAGGATCACCTTGAAGAAGATGTAGCTTGATTTGAGTGATCATCTTCAAAGTTGTTAGGGATAATTTCTTAGCTTTAGGTTTAATTACATTAATCATTTAGAATAGTCCCTCAACACCAGCAGCATGTGGGACAAGCTCAAGAACTCCAATGGCTAGTTTCCTTGATGGCTTGGACTCAGGTGTGATCACAACTATGAGCCAATAATTTAAGGGATTCTCAACATTCTTTGAGTTGAATAGAAATATGGAGTTTTAGTAGCAATTGATTGACTCTTGTAGAAAAGCAGCCTGCAAACCTGTCATCTTCCAATCTTTGGGAAGTTGAAAAATCATTTAACCAATATCTGAAAGTGAATTTTTTTTGGAGACAGAAATCTAATGATAGGCCAGGTGGAGGAAAAACTCAATCATGCAAATTTCTTTGTGGAAGGCCTTGGTTTGTGAGTGGAGGAAGTTGAGGCAGTGCTTCTTGAAAGGTTCAAATCTTGAACTTGAATAAACATTGAATTGACTAATTTTCTTTATGTGTTAAGCAACTCCTTTAAGATATTGGCAAGTGTTGGCTCAGACTGTTCCAGCTTGGAAATTTTGCTGACTACTGGCTTCAATAGACTGATTAGGAATTGTTTTGTAGTAAAGTTGTCTCAATCCTCACTTACCTTAATGAAACCTTCAATCAGTGAGGGAGTATCAATGAGTGGATCCTTGTACATTTCCAGGCATTTTCAAAAGCCGCCTTCATGTGACTGGACACCTAGACAGACCCTTTCCATTGAGTATCAGTTTGTCTCACAAAGATTTTGGAGACCATGCTGGACACTGTTTGCCTTCTGCCACAAAGATAGATGCTCCTTCCAGAATATGGTGGTCATAAAATATTTCAGAAGTGTTTTTGTTTCCCTTTACAGTGGCTTCCATCATTGGATGGCGGAAAATTCATTTTGCAAACAAGTTGAAAACATGCAAGCTACAGTGGACTTTCTGAATGTGCTGGAATTCCTCATTCATTATTCTCTGGATGGAGAATAGAAAATTGGTAAAATTAACTAGAGGCAAGTATAAGGAAAACTTACATGGAGCTTGATCACAGTTGATGGTGATTCCGTGACAATGGTATTTCATTGTTATTGGCAGTATGTTGCTTGGAGTGTAGATCCAGCACATCAAGGAAATATTTCCTTTTTGCACCTTGAAGTGTCATCAGGGCATATATGCTGTTGCCAGCATTGTTGATCCAACCATCCAAATACAAGGTAAGTTGATTTTGATCCCTGAGCTTCTTAAAGAGATTTTGTTGGGCTGAGCAGATTCTTTTTTCTTTTTTCAGTGGCAGAGGAAGTACAGGCAAGCTAGTGTGGAGGCGGTCATTAGGGAGTTTTGGGGGCTTGAGAAGACATTGGAGCAGGTTCAGGAAAACAAGGGTCTTTCAGGAGAGCGCTGCAGGTGAAAAACTGGATTCAGCTGTGTGGCCAAGAGCAGTTTGGGGTTTGGGCAGCAGGGGACTTGGATTGAGCCAGAAACAGGGGAAACTAAATCAGCAGGGCTTTACAGAGAGTTTAAATCAATGGTGGAGTGCCAGAGAGAGTATTACAAGGGGAGGAGGGGAGGTTTGGTCAGGAGTGCAGGGATTTTGTGTCTTTCATCTATCTACATAGACAGAAGTGTGGAGATTTCAAGCATCAAGCAAATAAACAAATCACTCAAGGCAGAATATTCAGAATCTATTTCTGGGTTGCAACAGGAAAGAGTGTTGGAATCCCGCATTGTGCCGCTCTGCCAGACTCCTTTTCCGCTCTGTCTGCGCACGCCTGCAGTGAAAGGTTGTGTGAAATCTCCTGATCAAACCTAACCCAATCTCATTAAACCTAATTACTTCTCTCATCAAAAACCTAACTGATCCCTGACGGAAGCTTGATTCAGTCCTCCTTCTCAATCTCCTCCGGTCAATCTCTCTTAATCAACATCTTGATAACCCGCTTCAAATCTTCTCTTCGCTTTCTCACATCTTCCCCGCTCCATATCACTGCCGCACTTGATCCTCAATCTTGCCTCAACAGCTCACTCCGCTCTCCGCTCTCCTCAGCTCAGCTCAATCTTCTACTAGCACTCAGCGGTGATTCATCGTCATCTTGGTGAGAAGCGGAAATGGATCTCAACTTCTTTTCTTTTATCATCTCTTTGCTTTTGTATTGACCTCTCTTTATTTTGATAGTGCTCTGCTCTCTTTGTCTCTTTCTGCTCTTCTCAGCTTTTTGTGCTCTCATCTGGTTCTGTTTGAAATTCATTTTCGTAGATTTGTCAGGACCCAGCATTTTGGCCCCGTGGAAAAAGAAGGCGGCGGAGTTGGCCAAGCGGGTGCTGGGCGGAGATTCTCAGATCACCCTCAGTATCAAGGAGTTGGTGTCAGTCTCGCCAATGATGGCGGACAAGCTCATCTCGGTTATTTGGGAGAGTGCGGGTGTCAAGGCGGAGGGTAATCACGTCTCCTTTGACGTGCAATTGGGAGAGGTGAAGCAGGCGGTGGAAGAGACACCCCGGAGATGGAGATCTATGGGGCAGAGGCATAGAGACTAAAAGGAAGTCCTCCCAATTGTGCACCGCTTCGGGTAGTCACTACCGTTTTCAAAACCCTACCTTGTGCCACACTCGTTTGCGATCCACAATTTCAGGGTTCCGAGGCTGGGTTCAAGTCTGGCGTGGCGGAGGTCAGGAGTTGGAGGTGGAGGGCGGAGATGAGTGAGGAGGAAAAGGGGGTGAAATGTGAAGGGAATCAGGATGATGGGGCAAATTCTTTAAGTGTAGAAGTAAGTCCTCCCAATTGTGCACCGCTAAGGGTATCTACTACCGTTGTAAAAACCCTACCTTGTGCCACATATGTGAGCAAATATTCCGCGGTTCACATTGCAGGTGTTGGCGGAATCTCATCGGGGGCAGTTTGGTCGTTTGAAGGAGAAGAGGAAGGGGGAAGGAGTTGGTGGGGGAGGAGGGATATCATCTGTGGAGCGGAGGCGGAAAGAGTAGAAGTAAGTCCTCCCAATTGTTCACCGTCAAGGGTATCTACTACCGTCGTAAAAACCCTACCCCGTGCCACATACGTGAGCAAATATTCCGTGGTTCACATTTCAGGCGTTGGCGGGATCTCATCGGGNTCTTTGTCTCTTTCTGCTCTTCTCAGCTTGTCGTGCTCTCACAAATATTGTGAACTTCAGTGGTATGCTCTCTATTTCTTTTTCATGATCTTATCTTGTATTTTCTTTATCTCTTCCTCTTTCTCATCTGATTGTTTTTTTTTTCTTCTCCTCAGTGTTCTGGTTCTGTTTGAAATTCATTTTCGTAGATTTGTCACGATTAACAGTCGAAACAATAGGGCAAACTCTTCTACCTCTGTCTAATTCACAGGAACCAGACCGCTGCTTCGTCTATGGCAGATATCCCTGCCAACGCTAACTCGACAGCTGAAACCGCTTCAATCATCATGGACAAGATCAATACCACCATTCTCAAAACTGCAATCGAAGCTATTCCTCTTCTGACGCAAGACAACTATACGTTATGGAAAAACAGAGTGGAAAATATGCTCGATTTGCAAGAGCTCTTAACTCCTCTAACCTCTCCGACTGGTGTTCTCTCCTCATACGAAGACGTTCAACTAAGAACCATTCTCACGTCAAAACTTGAATCCACCATTCACGCCAATGTCATCACTCACGACAATGAGAAAAGCTCCAAAAAGATCTGGAAGTCCATTTCTGATTACTTTGCCTCGTCACAAGCCTCAAATCCCGCTCAGGTCTTCAACGCCGTCTTACACATCCAATTCAACCCCAATGACGTTCGAGACTTCATCAACCAGGTTAAGTCAGCCTTATCTCGCCTACACGAGGTCGGTATTGATCTTCCAAAGGATATCATTGCCTACCTTATCTTGCACAAACTTCCACCCTCCATGATCAACATAAGCCAGCAAATCACCCACTCCGAAAAACCCATCACCACCGATCTGGTCCTCGACCACCTTTGTCTTTATTCAAATGATCAACAGATCCTGGCGATCTCTGCTGCGTCTTCCAAATCTGTGTTGGTCTTCCTCCTTACCGATGATTCCAAGAAGTGTAAGAAAGGCTGGCACAAACCGCGATCAACTGGCCATACCCTGCCCAATTGCTGGTTCCTCTATCCACATCTCAGACCCAGTCAGGATGGCGAAAAAGGCAAGAAAAGCGAACAAAGTGTTAGCAGTTTCCATTCCTCATCATCCAAACCTTCAGCAAGTTTTGTGTTAGACTCCGGCTCCTCATCTCATATGATATCTGATATCAACCTGTTCATCTCTCTAGACCATTCCGAGCAAGGCGTAGTCAGAACTAGCTCAGGAGAAGAATCACTGGAAATTAAAGGAATAGGATCTGTGAAACTCATCCATGAGCATGGCGAATTATTTCTCCATCAAGTTCTTTATGTTCCAAATCTCATCATCAATTTACTCTCCGTTAGATGTTTAGCTCTTGAAGATTACAATGTCCAGTTTTTCAAACACTCATTCTCTATTTCTCGAAATAACAATCTGTTGATCTCTGGTCACTATGAAGGAAATCTTCCTTGTTTAAACTTCTCGAATGTCCAAACCCGATCCTTTCTTTCATCCGCTGAAGAACTCCATAAATCTTTAGGACATGTGAGCTATCATTGATTGAGGCAGAAGCTTGGAATCCCTCTCAAGAACGTCACAAAATGCGAAGCCTGTGCGCTTGGAAAAATCACCAAGGCATCATTTAAGTCTAAGCATCAAAGAGCAAAGAGACCTTTTAAAGAACTGCACTTGGACCTTATAGGACCCATAACTCCAATCTCAAGAGAAGGAGATAAATATATCCTCACCGTTGTGGACAGCAATACGCGATACTGTTCCGCTATTCCAATCAACAAGAAGAGTGATGTTGTTGAGATTCTTTCTACCATTATCGACTATGAGGCCAAACGATTTGGTTATCATCCTTCAGTGCTACATTCCGATAGGGGAGGTGAATTCATAAATATGGCAATGGAAGATTACTGCCAAAGACATCTTATCAAACATCGAACCGCTGATCCTTACACTCCTCAGCAGAATGGACTGGCAGAACGTCATAATCGAACCATCATAGAATCTCTGCAAACCATCTTGACAGACTCAAAAATCAGTAATCGATTTTGGAATGACATTGTCAAAGTCAGTACACTAACTCTGAATCAAATCCCCTCTCATCGATCCAATAAGTCTCCCTATGAATTGTTCCGAGGAAGATCCCTACCACTAGATTACTTTCATCCCCTTGGCAATCCGATTGTATTTCTTAATGAGCCTAAAAAGCCAGGAACCAAGATCTATCCCAAAGGATCTCGGGGAAAGCTCATCGGATACAACGAAGAGCTTCTGTCCTATTGTATTCTAGCCGAAGATGGAAGGATCATAGACACTAAGAGCGTCCAATTTCTTGAATTTCGTCCAGAAGAACACTCCTTCAAGTTAGATGATGATGAAGAATTTGAAATTGTCCTAGAGAGAGGAACAACCCCTCAAATTATCGATGAAACCAACAAAGAAGCAGTTGAGACTAAAAATGAAGAATTAACTGAAGTGAAGCAAGAACCACTATCAGATTCATAAATTCAAATGCACTAGATATTTCCAATGACAGCAATGATGATGAAGAAATCACTGAGCTTCTCAATCCTGCTCCTGTGACACGAGTACTCAGAGAAAGAACCGCGAAGATCAAGCCAATCAGGTACAGTTGTCTTACTAGTGACCCCTCATCATTCAAGAAGGCCATTAATTCTGAAGAGAAAGAAAGATGGATTCAAGCTGCCAATGATGAACTCAATAGCATTGAAAGTCATGAAGTTTGGGAGGATATGTGGGATACTCCTGAATCTCACCTTCGAACCACTTGGGTTTTCCGAACTAAACCGGCTACTCTTTCCTCAGTTGAAAAGAAGAAGGCGCAACTATGCATTCAGGGTTTTCTCCAGCTTCCTGGTGTTGACTACAATGAAACTTTTGCGCCGACTGGCAAGTTCTCTACACTGCTCATCCTTCTCACTCTGGCAGTCGAAAAGCAACTCCCTCTACGGCAGTTTGATGTCAAAGCTGCTTTTCTCTATGCACCCCTCAAAGAAACCATCTATATAAAGACTCCCAAAGGCTCTAAAAGGAAATCTCCATTTCTCAGACTAAAAAAATCTTTGAACGGTCTCAAACAGGCACCCGCTAACTGGTTCAAGATGCTGACTTCGTGGCTGAAGGACATAAATTATGTCCAATCATCCTCCAATCCCTGCTTGTTTTCTCATAAAGACGGAGACTCCTTTGTCTTCTTTCATGTCAACGACTCGATTGTAGCCGGCAAAGTTGATGCCTTTGAAGATTTATTCTTGCTCAGATTTCCCAACTCGTCTGCTCACGATCCTGATACACTCCTGGGCATGGAGCTCAATCAAAATCAAGACTCGGTGACTCTTTCACAACCCAAACTCATACGGAAAGGGCTAGAGTTGCTAGGATTGGAAGATTGCAAACCTGTCATTACTCCTCTATCTCCCGGAATAAAACTTATGACGCCGTCTGAAAAGGAAAAAGAAGAATTCAAGAAGCTTCAAATCAATTATAGGAGTCACACTGGACTGCTTAATTTCCTGGCGTGTCGAACTCGACCGGATCTTGCTCCAGCCGTATCAATGCTCTCTAGCTTCAATAATACCCCGGGGATTAAACAATGGCAACAGGTTCTTCATTGCTGGAAGTATCTCAAAGGCACCATCGATCTCAAGCTCACCTTGCGTCCTGACTCGTCCGATGGTGTGAACAACATCAAATACTACACAGATGCAACATGGGCTGATGACCTTGAATCACGCCTCTCCAGAAGCGGTTCCATATGTTTTTGGAAGTCGTGTCCCATTGCCTGGAACAGCAAGAAACAGAATAACATCGCTTTGTCGTCAACTGAAGCCGAGCTCAACACGTTATCCGATGGCGTTCAAGAGAGCCAATGGATCACCTACCTGATCGAAGAATTGTGGAAGGAAAAATTGGAACCCTCGGAATTCAATGTCGATCATCTTGGTCTGCTTGAAAAAATCAAGAATTTTGGGTCAAATTCAAAAACAAAACACCTAGACATCAAGATGAAGTGGCTTAGGGAAATGAAGAATTCAAATCAAATCAATGTCAAACTCATTCCTTCAGAAGACATGGTGGCAGATGCTCTGACCAAAGCTAGTAATGCAAGCTCACTCCAAAGACTTCAACAACGGTGCTTCTTAGTCCTCTTCTCACCAAGTTGAGGGGGGTGTTGGAATCCCGCATTGTGCCGCTCTGCCAGACTCCTTTTCCGCTCCGTCCGCGCACGCCTGCAGTGAAAGGTTGTGTGAAATCTCCTGATCAAACCTAACCCAATCTCATTAAACCTAATT